>CAUYQG010110785.1:0-37890 GCA_963574415.1 Tarsius wallacei | reverse complement strand
ACCTGTAATCCCAACATTTTGGGAGGCTAAGATGGAAGGATTGCTTGAGCCCAGGAGTTCGAGACCAACCTGGACACCATAGTGAGACCTTGTCTCTATGAAAAAATAAAATAAAAATTTAGCCAGGCATGGTGGTGCCTGCCTGTAGTCCCAGCTATTGAGGAGGCTGAGGCGGAAGGATTGCCTGAGTCCAAAAGGTTGAGACTGTGGTGCCATAATCCTGACGGTGCCACTGACTCCAACCTGGGCTACAAGACTTCAACTCAAAAATAAAAAAGAATGGCGAATGGCAAAGCTGGGGTGAAACCGGGACAGGAAGTAGTACACAGGCTCAGGCCTGGAGACACCAGTGTCGGGCCACCACTGCCATCCGCCGTGCCACCAGGCCACACAGTGACTTGCTGCGATGAAGCAGGATTGTGGGTGGAAAAGCCATCTGTGAACTCTGAGTTGGGGGACAGTGAGGGGGATCGGTTGTCATGGCGGCAATGGAAGAAGAATGCAGCCAGGGGCCGGGCTCTGAGCCAAAGGCACTTCTCCCCACAATGTCCCCAGGCTCGTGTTGTTACCTTCCCTTTATGGATAAAGAAGCGCAGAGGGTTGAATTATTCACATACAGGTATACAAGGCTGGGTGCTAGTCAGTTTTCTGCCACACTAATGCTTTGCAACAAATAATCCTCCAAGCCCAGGGACCTATGACAGATGTTTCTTTTCCCCCTCCCAGGTCTGCCCAGGCCTGGGCTCTCATCCAAGCTCCTGTGTGCTCGGGTCCACCCCAGTGTCTCCCATCCTGGGACCTGAATCTGCCTGGTTTCAAGAACACGTTTTCCTCTGAGCCAAAGTGTCTCCTGGGCTGGGAGGTGACGGAGGTTTGAGCCCTGCCATCCCCTGCGAGAGTCCCTGCAGCCAGGCCATGCCGAGGTCTGTGTCCAACACCAGCCCTCTCCAGGTCTCCACCAATGGAATGTGGGTTCCTCTCTTTCTGACTTCTCGGCTCTGGCCCAGGCCACCCTTCCAGTCCAGCACTGTAGCCCGTCCCAGGGCTAAGAGCATTTCCCGGCCAGGCCTTGCCGAGCCCATGAGGGAGGACAGAACTCACCCATCTACTGCTGACGTCATGCTCCCACAGACCAGTAGACAGAGGGTCTCACCCGGCCCCACACACTCCAGGCACACAAGAGGCTCTTAACAGATGGTCACAGACACAGAACAAACAAAGAGACTGAGGTTTAGCAAAGGGATTTGTGGCCAAACACACATGGCAGGACAGGCTTCCTGGTTCCCAGGGCTCTTTGCCTCCTGCAAGACCAGGGCCCTCTCCTCACCATGCTTCCACACATGGAAGGCCCTGCTTTGCTTAGGGATGGGGGGCAGAATGTGAGTGGTATGTGTGCATGCATGTGTGTGTGCATACGTGGTATGTGTGGTGTGTGCATGTGGTTGTACAAGTGTGTGGCATGTGCATGTGCGTGTTTGTGATGTGTGTATGTACTTGTTTGCACACTTGGAGGGATGGTATGCACACGTGTGTATGTGCATGTGTGTGCTTGCGATGTGTGTGGTATGTGCACACGTGTTTGTGCACATGTGGGGGGTGGCATGCGCATGTGTGTATATGCTTGTGTGTGGTGTATGTGGTATGCGTGCACATATTTGTACACATGGGGGTGGCATGCACTCATGTATGTACACGTGTATGTTTGTCATGTGTGTGGTATGTGCGTACATGTTTGCACACGTGTGAGGTGGCATGCACATGAGTATACATGCATGTGTGTGTTGGTGGTGTGTGTGTGCTGTGCGTGCACCTGTTTGGACATAGGCAGGGGTGGCATGTGCATGTTTGTGTACACATATGGAGTGGCATGTGCATGTGGTGTACATGCATGTTTGTCTGCATGTCTGTGCCTGTGTGAGGGGACACGCTGATTTCGGAACAATCAGAAGTTCCCCGGCAGAGATGATTTAAGGGTGGCAGAGCTGAGCTCAGCTACACAAAGGCCGGCCTGACAGCGCCGTGTCCCCTCTGAATGCCTACTGAGGTATGAAATTAAGTCAAATGCTCTACTCAGCCAAACTGATTAGCTGAGCTTCAGCCACAGGGGACAGGGCCCTGCTCAATTTGCCACCGCACCCCGGAAAGGTGTAATTCATTGCGAGGACCCTCCATGGCTTGTTCCGAGGCCTGTCGGTCTGCACGGCTGAAGCATCTGCGTGGCTGACTGCCTGACACCACAGGGCCCATATTTAATTCATGTCTGGCAGCCTTCTGGGCCTCGGCTAGGTGCTGAGAGATGCAGAGGTGGGAACCCCAGCCTCGCTCTCAGGGAGTATGGCCTTCAGTTCACTCCCAAGGGGCTGGGCATCAGGACATGGCTTGGAGCCCAACAGAGGGACAGGTATGAGAAGATCCCAGAGCACGAGGGGGAGCCGGGATGAGGGGAGTCAGAAGAGCAGTGAGAATGTGACGCTGGGGACACACCGGCCCTGGGGAGGCTGCAGTGGTGGCAAGCTGTGGGACTCTGGGTCTCCCACCAGCTGTCATGACAGCCAGCTGCCCCTCTACCTTAGTGTGGACTGAGAGCCATGGCTTGTGCTGACACTGGTGATGTGCTGAGGTGTCAGCCTGGGGTCGGCCTAGAATCCACTAACAAAAGAGCACCTGTTGTCTATGTAAGCGAAAGAAGGAAGGAAGCGATCCTCAGTGGGGTTCCTCTGCCCTGTACTCCATGTGCCCACCATGTGCTAAGGTAGTCACGGAGAGGGGGAGAATGGAGCGCTTTTTCCTTTTAAATCACACTGCTGTTTTCAAGTGTTCTGTTGTTATGTTTATCATTAGCAGTGTGTTTGAAGGATATAAAAAAGTCACGGTAGTGTGATTAGGAACAAATTTGATTATGATTATGAATTCTTAGTGGGTGTTTAGAAAACTCCGTGTTCCGCCTAGACATTTCTGTGACCCGCAGTGGCCCGTCCACCTCCCACCAAGGACTTCTGTCCTATACTGTGTCGAAGATGCAACATTTGTGTGATACACCTTATTTTGTTGTAAGAGGAAAACATTCTGCAAAGTTGACATTTGTGATAATATATTATGTCAGGTGAAATAGGCAAGAAGTTAATTAAAGTCAGGGAGTTAATTAATGAGATCCAGTGCACATTAGCGATCATTACCTCATCTGAGGAGAGTAATTAAAGTGGCGTTGCTGGTGTTTCTCTATTCTCTTAGGTGGTGGGTTGACATATCACATAAGTCACTCTGTGTTGGAGGGTAACTCTCCCTCCATGGAGCAGCTGGGACAGCCGGATGGATCAACTGTGGCAACTGAGATTTGAAAGCAGCATCAACCCCTGAAGAACTCTGAGTTTTGTGGAGCCAGGCCATCCACGAGTAGCCACAGACACTCAGGGACAGCCCAGCGCTGGCTGCAGAGTCAGAAGAGGGACAGACAAGGCAGCACCAGTCTGCCCCCAGGGAGCCTCCAGCTGGCCGGTGGATCGGGAGGGCAGTGGTTCCGGCTGAAATCTGTTGTCTGCATGAGTATTCGTAGCAACACATTCACGCTCAAAGTGCCTCAATTCAGCCGGTAAATCATGTGGTCACTCCAGAGTTAGGAAATGCATGTGTGTATGTCCACGGCACAAAGATGGAGCTTTGCCTGTTTTCCTCATGGACGTGTCCCAACTGCCAGGGACAGAACCTGGTGCTGGTCAGGGGTTCAGTGAGTAGACAAGATGACTACAAGGAAGGGTGCAGCCTGACCAGTGGGGCAAGGGACCCAGGTCCAGAGAATGCTTAGTCTCACCGAGCCTTGGTTCTCTCATCTGTGAAATGGGGACCAGCAGCATCCACCCTGCGGGTAGGGTCTGAAACTCAAAGCTAATGATAAACCTAGCAACAGAACACCTAACCACTGTGCGACCTTTTTTGGGGGGAAAGGGTCCTTTATTTCCACCTGGTTAGCAGCAACATAGTGTACATTCCAGTACATGTGGGCAATGAGAAATGCCAGCTTAGCGGAATACGCAGGACCAGGGGCTCCTGGAGTCGGATCGGACTCTGAGTCCTCCACCCCTCAGGGCTTCCGTGCAGTGTTCCCAGTTGGGATGGGCACAGAACAGCTGAGGGGTCCAGGAGAGGGACAGAGCAGCTGGGAGGGCTGCCCCTGGATGGCCAAAGTCCTTCAAGCGTCCTCTTGGAGTCGGGGCTCCAGTTGAGTCTTGAAAAGAGATTCAGGAACGGGAGACCCCAGAGGCATGGTGAACGGATTTGCAGAGCTGTCTGCGACTGCAGCTTGGAGGGCACTGCCAGCCTGGGGGGCGGTTTGAGGAGCACCCAGGTGGGGTGGGGGAAGCGAGAGGTGGGGCCTGAGGTGGGCTGGGGGCACTGAATGGTGGATGCTGCTAGTCCCATTTTAGAGATGGGAGGACCAGGGCTCGGCAAGACTAAGTCGTTCCTTGAAGGCCTGGGGAAGGATCTGAGCACAGAACATTCTGGCCTTCCTCTGTAGGTTTAAGAGAGTCAGGGAAGGTTCTTGAGCAGGAAAGTGGCTTTGGCAGCTACCTACTTACAACAGTCCCTCCAGGGGTCTCAGAGACTCACTCTAGATCTTCCTCTTGAGAAACTCAGGAACAAACGTCTCCCGTGACAGGAGGCCCTCCGCCCTGGACAGTGCTCAGACTGAAACTAGAGACATCCGTGGGGAAAGCAAACAGCACAGGACACCCAGCACAGGGGAAAACCACTGCACACGTTAGAGAGGATGCCTGGTACAGAAAAGAGGGCAAACGAGTTGCCCAGAGGACTGAGGAGGGGAGAAAACAGGCCACGCGGGCTGGTAGGAGAGAAAGCAGGAGCCAAGGCGGAGTGGACTTGGCATGTTTGAGGAACAGCTGAGAGGGGGAGCTGGGGCCAAGACTGGGGGTCGAGGCCAGAGGCTAGGGGGAGGGACTGTGAGCCAGTGAATGGTGACTTTCACTGAGAAAGTCTGGCTGCTTCAGGCTGGAGCAGGGGAGCCCTGACCTGGTGCTTGGCCAGAGCCCACTGGCTTCTGGAGATGGGGAGGGCCAGAGAGTACAGGCAGAGGCTACTGTCACTGTCTGGGGAAGGGAGGCTGGGTCTCAGCCCAGCTAGACAGTGGACTGGAAGGAAGTGGTCAGACTGGAAACGTTTGAGGGCTGGGATGTCATTAGGGTGCAGAGGGTGTGACTTCCCAGCTCCAAGTGTCCCAGCCTCACTGAAGGGCAGAGCGGGCTCAGGGGACCCAGGCAATAGCACTTCCTGCACCTACCCTTTTCTCCGTGGGTCCCTGCCCCACCTTGCCACTTGGTCCAGTCAGTGATTTTTAGAGGAAAGTCACTCTGGCTTGGGGTCTGATGGCACGCACCCCCACAACAGCAAGCACATGCCACCGTGTCCTCCTGTGATGTGATGGGTCCCCTCCAGCACTCCAGCCTTAGACTTCGGGGCGAACTATTTGAGGCCAACCGTGTGCTGGGCACACTCTTAACTCAGAGATGAGAGCTGTGTGACCATGGCAAATGCTACCTCTGGAATCTGGAGCCAAAAGTAGCCACACAAACCTGTGAACCTCATCACATGCTGGGACTACCATAGGGAGTCCCCAGCCCCTCTCCTTGGAGGAAGGAGAGGAAGACGGAGACCCCAGACCTCTTGAGACCAGTCCCACACGCTGGATTCTTGCTCAGGATCCTTGGGCCAGAACAGCACAAACCCACCTTGATTAATCCATATGGTTTAAAGCCTAGAGATGAAGCAAGCCCGCCTCTCTATGCCTCAGTTTCCTCATCTGTAACATGGGGAGGCCTGTCCAGGCAGGAATGTTTCAGCCCTTCTCTAGGCAGAGGGCTTTTCTATGGCAGAGTCCCAATGTGGGAGACCCTTGGCAAGGCTTGGGTGCTAGAAGGATGCCTGGGAATGCCACCCCATGTAAGCTGGATGGGGTGACTCCGGGGCGCCTGCCTGGCCTCTTCCCTTTCGTGGGTGGGAACCTCTGAGAAGCAGCCCTGGCTTCACGGTGCAGGAACCCATCAAGCCTCCCCTCTCTCCAGACGTGGCCAGGCCAGCTCATGGACTATGATCCTTTCTAACTCTCTTCCCATCCAGGATACTGCCCAGGGCACTCTGAGGAGGAAGGTATATTATTGTTCCAACATACAGACAGAAAATCTGAGCCCCCACCACCCCAGGAAGGCAAAGAGAAGCCCAGGTGGGGTACAGCAGCTAGAGTCAGGCAGCCTTCAGCACAGGCTTCTGAGGGAAGGAGGATGCTCTGAGCTCTGGGGAGGCCAGGGCAGGCCAGGGTTGGGCAGGGAGGTCAGAGTACGGCTCTGTCCTGGAGCTGGCTATTAGCAGGCAGGAGCTCGCCAGAGGGCAGAGGGGGACTGCTAGGAAAAAAGCCTGGGAGAGAACCCCAAAGAGTGAGGGGTGGTGATGCTGCTAGGTACAATGGGGGCTCCCGAGGCAGGAGCCAAGACCCCAGCCCCAGATCCTCGTCCTCCCCTGGAGCTAGACTGACCCAGATTTGAAGCCCGTCCCCCTTACCTGTGGTTAAGGACGGGACCATGGACAGAGCCCTCAGCTTCACCATGCCTCAACGTCCTCATCTGCAGAATGGGCACCAAGCAGGTGGGAATAACGTGCACAGCCGCCTGCCTGCACAGCCTCGGTGCCCAGTGAGCTGACTCTGCATTTCCTATCACTCAAGGAGGATGGGAGTCTCTCTCAGAACTGGAGTGCCCCAGAGGGGGTCTGCATCTCTCACCGAGAGTCTGGGATCCACCAGGCTTCTCCTTCATCAGGGCAGTGGCTGAGTGAGGGTGGGGATTGTACCGCCTCCATCAGAGAGGAGAGGGCACTGCCTCTAGTCGTCCTGAGGATGGAGTCCCCACCCTGTGTGCCACAGCCCTTGTCCCAGCTCCTCCCTGCAAATGGTGCCAGCTCTGCTGTGAGCGCCTTCGAGCTGGTCTCTGCGGTGATCCCAGGGGTGTCCTGCCCTGGGCTCCTGGAAGCACGGGAGACGATATGGTGAAGCCCAGCTGCAGATGCCTTCTGGAAAGGTTCCTTGAGTTCTTCAGAGGAACCATACACACACAGCACCATGAGCAGTGGGGGGCTTGGGAGGGGGGCTTCCTTTTTTCCATGTGCTGGAATCTTCCAGAATACCTGTGTCTCCCTCTGCAATTGGGAGGACTCAGGCAGGCTCTGCCCTGAGCCTCCCCAAAAGGAGGGAGAGCCTCCCCCCAGAGCAAGCCTCTTCATGCCCTGCACCCATGGCCCACCCACAGCCCCCTACACCCCGGGGGTCCTACATCCCCCCTACTTCCCACAACATCTCCAGTTCTGCAATCCAAGGGACACCAGCTTCTCCATCCAGCTCAGTGAGCTGTGCCCCCTTGCCTTGCAATGTGTTTCTCTCTAGCAGGACAAAAAGCTTTAGTTCAAATGTCTACCTGCTTGTGACACGATAGAAGTTGCTTATTGTTAGAATTGTCACCCCGCGGTGACTGTCAGACAGGCAGGGCTCAGGGCTGAAGGGCTTCACACAGAGGAGTGACCAGGCTGCTCCTAGATGGAGCCATTCCCCTCCTCCCAGCTCTGGGGTTAGGTTTCCACTAGAAGCCCTGATGCCACAACCAGGCAGCTGGGGTTCACCACCCTAAATATGACCCCTATACCTGTGTGTGTTTATCTGACCTTGCGTGCGGGCCAACAAGCATACAGGCCTAAGAGACAACCCATCTGCTTTCCTGACAGTCCCAGTAGGGAAGAAGACGGTCACTGACTATAATAAAGGAAAACGCAAGGCTGTACAGGCAGGGTAGGGTAAGCACGGCAGCCGGTGGGTCAGTTTCACATCCGGTGGTCACAGAGGGAGACCCTGAGCAAGGGTTGGGGGGTTCAGGGAACCGAGTTGCAGGATTTGGGGCATGAGTGTTCCAGGCAGAGGAAACAGCCAGTGCCGGAGCCCTGAGGCCAGGCCTCTGCAGCAGGACGGAGAACCCGCATGACCGGTGCAGCTGGGATGGCCCAGAACGACCCAGTCTTGCCCGGCCACTGAACGGACCGCCAGCTCTCCAGCCCCAGGGGCTGAGCAAGTGCCTGTGGATTTGCCAGAACTAACCAATTCTGGCCAAAGTGAGCTGGAAATCACAGGGACCCAAGTGCTTCCACCGCAGAGAGTAGGTCAGGGCTCAGTGTCGCGCGGGTGTCAGGGTTCGTCTGTTGCCATAAAAACCCACTGCTGACAGTTCTGCATAATTAGAAGTATCTGGTCACCAGAGCTTGAACTGGGCAGGAGACACCGACCGTGGAATTCTCAAAAACAGCAGCAGACACAAACGCAGACACGCATGTGCACACACACCACGCATAGCTGCGGACACCGAGTGATCGTAGCGGGGCAACCTCAGAGGCTCTAGAGGCCCCGGAGGAAGGTGACAGCACCTTCCTGTTATCAGAGTCTCCGGATCAGAGAGAAGCAGTAGCCCGTGTGCAAAGCTATGAGAAAGAGCTAGAAAGAGAGAGACAGAGAGAGGGGGCGGGGAGAGAGAGAGACAAACAGAGATAGGGAGAGACAGAAGCAGAGAGACAGAGACAGAGAAAGGCAAAGAGAAGGACAGAGAGAGAGAGGGAGAGTGACAGAGAGTCAGAAAGAGATTCAGAGAAAGACAACGAAGGAGAGAGACAAAGAGACAGAAAGAATGTTGGAGAGATTTAGAGAGAGACAGACTGAGAAAGAGTCAGAGAGAGAGACAGGCAGAGAAAGAGAGAGAAAGGGGAGTGCAGAGACAGAGAAACTTCAGAGACAGAGAAAGATGGAGACAAAGAGAGAGACCGAGACAGAGAGAGACAGGGCTCGTAGGCAGACCCATGCCTGGACAAGGCCTGGCACACATCACCCTGCCCCTGCCTTCTGCAGGAAAATCCCTCCTCCAGCTCAGCCACCAGAACCCACTTCCCCGCATTCCTGGCCTGCCGGTCCTACCTCCCTACCGACCCACTGTCCCCCAGCTGGACTGTCTGCATCCTCAAACCTACGGTACCCTTCACTGAGGGCCCTCTGACCAGAATGACTGCCTTTGCCAACTTCTGCCACTCAGGCTTGGGGTGCCAGCCCTTCCCCTCCCTGGAAGGCCCTTGTTGCCTGGTCTGGGTGGTCCTGGGCTCCCACAACAGGTGGTGGTACCAGATCAGCACTTCCCCCACCGTGAGCCCCACCAGCCCAGGACTGCTTGTCAGTTACCAGTTGTGCCCAAAGCCCCAACATCACAGATGTCTCACACCCGGGGCTCTGTGGTCCAGCATGGCCTTCCCTCTGTGCCCTGAACAAACCCAAGTGTGGCTCTGCCCCGGGGCCTTTGCACCTGCTGCCCCAGCTGCCTGCAGTTCTTTTCCCCATCATCACCAGGACTCAGCCAGCATTTCCGCCTCAGGAAGCCATCCCCACCACCCCATCTGAACTAGGCACTCCACCCTGCCACCTCGTCACTTCCCATCAGTGGTCCTGTGTTATTGTCCTCACAGCGCTTGACATGCTTCAACATTCTTGCAGTCTGCACTCTGCCCTGGCCGCTCAGCTGGAATATAAACTGAGACGGGGCTTAGCCCTCTCCCTGTTGCTCCCTCCAGCATCATCAGCATCGGGAACAGCGCAAGGACACACATCACACACTTGATATGAATGAGTGAGTGAGTGAGTGAGTGAATGAATGAATGAATGCATACATCACAGAGGGACTTGATTCCTGAATGCACCCTACTCACTTTCTTGCCTGTCAAAACCCTTCCAGGATTTATAGGGGCTGAAGCCTGTGACAGTCCTTCACTCATTCCTCCACCCCCACGGCAAAGTTCACCACACGCCATGTTGCCCCGAAGCCTCAAATGGCCCTAGGTCCCCGACCCCCCCCACCTCCCTGACCCCTTCACCCCGCCCCCACACTGGAGGCTGACTCCAGGGTCTCAGTCTTCACCCTGTGGCCAGAGAAAGTAAGAGAGCCCCTCTGCAGTGGGCCCAGGGGGACCTGAAAGCCCACTTCCTGCCTGCAGGATCTGAGACGTGGTGAACTGGGGAGGTCCCCAGGACTCCAGCAGCTGAAGGGGCCAGAGTGCCAGGGCCCAGCCTGGCAGTCTGAACAGCAGGCCTTGACTATCTCACAGCCTGAGGGCTGAAGGCCAAGATTAGGGCCCCGCAGGGTTGGTGCCTTCTGGGGGTTCTGAGAAAAAACCTGCCCCTCGCCTCCGCCCAGCCTCCAGGGTGACCAGCCTTCCTTGAAGGTTCCCCTCGACTTGCAGCTGCATCACCCTGGTCCCCGCCTCCACCTTCTCTCCGTGTCTCCTTTTCTGTCTTGTGAAAGGACACCCGTCACGGGGTCACCCTAATCCAGGATGAGCTCATGTTGAGATCCTAACCTTAATCACATCTGCAGAAGCCCTTCTTCCAAATAAGGGTATGTCCTGAGGTTCAGGGTGGGCATGTCTTTTGAGGGGACACCTATCAAGCCACTCTGGGCCCGGCAGGGGTGGCGGCTGAGGGGGACAAAGGGTGAGACGGGGCCCGGGTGGGCAGGGATGCAGAGACAGGCAGGCCGCTTTCCCCCCAGTGCCTGCACAGGACCCGGTCACCCCATCCCACCCCCCGCTTTTGGCCTCCCCACGCTGAGGGGCAGCTGTCTGTCCTGCCACTCTCCCCCATCCCGACTCCTCTGACCCCAGGCAGCCTAGCACAGCAAAGGGGCAGCAGATAAGCAATCCAGTGAAGAGCTGTGTGGCCACCACCAGACCACACAGAGGCAGGGAGGATGCTGTGGGTCCAAGAGGGTGTCAGGCGCTGTCCTGACCTGGGGGTCCAGGGCCCCTGCCAGCGCAGGCCTCTCTTGCTCTTTCTTTGGTTCTTCCTTTCCTTGGGCACTCTTGCAAGGGAACATTCTGATCTGGGGACGGGATGGCTGTCCGCTGGGCAAGATGACCTGGACCCTGAGCTCCTGCTGCCTCCCACGGAGCACACACTGAGCCCCAGCCCTTGGGCTCACCTGTCTGCACAGGGCTTCCCGCCCCCGCTGCCCCAATAACTACCTGAGGTGCTTTTGGAAGGAACAGAGACCGGCTTTCCCCTAAAGAATCTGATTCCATTGGTCTGCGAGGGGATAAAAAGCTTCCCTAGGACGGAGGTCCAGGAAGTGGAGTCCATGAGCCCCAGGGAAGGGCACATGCCAGCCCACATGGAGGGAGATGGACAGGCAGGCTTGTGCGTGGCTGGTATCAAACATAAGGCAGGCAATGGCCGCCCAGCAAATCTGCACCCAGGTCACACCGTGGAAAAGTTTCACGGCTTGCTAAGAACTCCCAGCGGGGATGTTTTTGTCCTTCACACAGGAAATCAAAAACGTTGAGAGAAAGCATAGGTACCAGGAGGAGGGGCTGTGGCCTGGGCTGGCCAGGCGGGAGGATACTGGTCCCTTTGGCGCCTCCCTCGGGACTGGAAACCGGGCCTGGGTGGCTTCTGCAGACCAAGCTGTGCCCCGGAAGGGCCTAGCTGACTGCTCAGGGGACACACGGGAGAAAGGGACAGCTGCCAGCCATGAAAGTGATTTGAAATTCTCCAGTGCAGTGTTCAGCGGGCAGCTTAGCCCCCAATCGTGTTTATTCTTTGCCTCTCTAGGACACGCTCACGCAGAGCCGAGAAGATTTAAAATGTTTATGCATTATGTGGGCCCAAATGAGACAAGCCCAGGCACCGTTATCGCCCAGTGCTGGGACTCGTACTGCGTGGGCTCCATAAGGAAATCATAAAGACAGAAAACCCAAGACATCTCAGGGCACTCAGGGTAAGCAGTGGAGAGGCGGCCCCAGCCCCCGCTCACCCAGGCAGACGGCATGACACCTCTACCCGACTCCTTGTCCTAAAAACTGGCGTCTGAGGGCTAGAAGGGCTGCCAGCCCTTCCTCTCTGCCCCTCTGCTCTGTGTGCCGTTCCCTCCTTCTGGGACAGGCAGAAAGACATGATTCCTCAGTGTCAAATGGGCACAATCTGAAGAAGGATTTCTTAAGTAATCATGAGGACTGAGCAACCGACGCCTTAGGGCCGTAAACAGGAACCACAGAGCCTGGCCGCAGCAGGAGGGAGAGACAAAGGGAGGCACTCCAGGTCCAAGGGGCCCACACAAGATAAAGCCTTTTTGTTTTTTTATTTTTACTTTTATTTTTTTTGAGTGGAGTCTCACTCTGTCGCCCAGACTGGAGTGCAGTGGCACACTCCCAGCCACCGCAGCCTCAACCTGCTGGGCTCCGGCGATCCTTCTGCCTCAGCCTTCCAAGTAGCCGAACTACAGGCGTGCGCTACCATGCCCTGCTATTTTTCATTTATTGTAGAGAAGTGGTCTCGCCAAGTTGCCCAGGTAGGTCTCGAACCCATGGGCTCAGGTAATCCTCTCACCTCGGCCTCCCAAAGTGCTGGGATTACAGACTGAGTCACTGAGAAAGCCTTTTTAAAGGCAGTTCTCAAGCCCAACAGGGGCTTTGTGAACACTGTTGGGGTTTTTTTGTTTGGTTGGTTGGTTGGTTTTTGGGGGGGTTGGAGTCTACTCTGTCACCCAGGCTGGAGTGCAGTGGCATGCTCTTGGCCTCTGCAGCCTCGACCTCCTGGGCTCAGGAGATTGTTCTGCCTCAACCTCCCGAGTAGCTGGAACTGCAGGTGTACACCACCATACCCGGCTAATTATTTTTTATTTATGGTAGAGACGAGGTCTCGCCAAGTTGCCCAAGCTGATCTCGAACCCATGGGCTCAAGTATTCCTCTCACCTCCACCTGTGCTAGGATTACAGGCGTGAGGACATTGTTGTTTTATTCTGCACAAGGAGACGGCTCCATCACTGCGGAAAGCCCCCATGGAGTCTGACCTGCTATTACTTGTGCCTGGAGGCTCTTCCCTGGCGAGTGCACAGGAAGGGATGGCAGGCAGGGCAGGGGCCACGGGCTGGCACTGGCCTGGGGTTCAGATCCCAGCCCTGCAGCCTCCAGGAAGGGAAAGCGTCTCCAGAGAGAAAGGCCTTCAGGGCCCACGGCAGAGGGGGTGACCAAACCACAGCACAGAGAGAACCAGAGGTAAAGAAATACCAGACGTGTCAAGAGAGAGAAACACATCACAAGACAAAGAATGCCTGGAATCAGATGGAAATTTGGGAAGCTAGAAAACAATGTCTTCAAAATCCTGAGGGAAAGTGGCTGGGCGCAGCAGCTCATGCCTGTCATCCCAACACTTTGGGAGGCCGAGGCCGGAGGATTGCTTGAAGCCAGGCATTCGAGACCTGCCTGGGAAACACAGTGAGACCTTATCTCTGCAAAAAATAAATCTAAAAAAAATTCCAAGAAAGGTTCTTTCTCGTGGATACAAGACTGGCCTGGCTGACAAACACACACGTGGGCAAAAATGAAGACACTTGGGGTTGTGCCAGCTCTCAGACGTGTCACTCCAAGAAATCTTTCTCAGGAAGCTTCTATGGGACATGCTTCAGCAAAACAAGGGAGTGGATGATGGAAGGGGAGCACATTTACTCCATAAAACAGGGGTGTAATTCAGGAGAAGGAAAGTTCTGAGCAAAGCAGGCAGCTCCTCCTGGGAGCAACAGAGGACGAAGAGGAGGGATTTTTTCTTTCCAGGCTCACTGTGCTGTGGTGTGGTCACCCCGCCCTCTGTTGCGAATGCCTGAAGTCCCTTTCTCTCTGGAGACTGTGCGCTTCTAGTCTGGGAAGGTCTCACATTATTTACTGGACTATTTCCTTCTCCCTGTTTCCTATATTCCTTTACAGTCCTTCTTTCAGGAACGTAGGAGCTGAATTTACTTAGCTGAATCTCTGATCTCTTGAGGTTGGCTCCTGTTGTTCCCCCCATTTTTCGACATTGCTTATTCTGAGCTGGTCCCCGGACCTCATCCTCCATCCCTTCCTCTGGTTTGTCTCAGTAGTCATGCTGCTTTCTAAGTGCTCCTCCTTGGCGGTACCCAAGGCTCGCCTTGTAGACGTGGATCCTTCCTCATCCCTCAGAGGATGGGGATTGCCGTGGGATTGCAGTGGGAGGGAGGGAGGGGCAGATGGAGGGAAGGAGGGAAGGAGGAAGGGAGGTGGACGAGGGGAGGAGGGAGGGAAGGCAGGAAGTCTTCTGCTCCCTGAGTGACTCTTCTCTCTTCCAGTTTCTTTTCCTTCTTGCTCTGGACTCACCCTTGATTTGGGCTTTACTTCCTCTGGCCCAAGTGAGGACCTAAGACCTTCTCCCTAATTCTGAGAGCACAGCAGAGCCCAGGCCAAAACATTCTGACCAAACTTTCTAGCGTGTTTTTAAAGAGAGGAGGTTTTATTCTATGGCCCAGACTGAAGTGCAGTGGCGCAATCACAGCTCATGGCAGCCGCCAACTCCTGGGTTCCAAAGAGCCTCCCATCTCCCAAGTAGCTGGGACTGAAGGCGTGTGCCACCACAGCCAGCTAATTATTTTGTTTATTTATTTATTTGTTTTTGGTATAGCTGGTCTCCAACTCCTGGGCTCAAGCCATCCTTCCACCTCAGCTTCCCAAGTTGCTGGTTCTACAGGCGTGTACCACCACAGCTGTGGCTTTTAAAAAATTATTATTATTTGTAGAGATGGGTTCTCACTCTGTCGCCCAGGCTGTCAACTCCTGGGCTCAAGCCATCCTTCCACCTCAGCCTCCCAGAGTGACTAGACTTAGTAAAGAGATGTAAGGTCATGAACTCAGAGAGAGGCCAGAGTGGAGGCAACTGGGCCTCACAGCCTGCTCACTGACCCTTGGGGACAAGATTGAGAAGACACCACCCTGCTTGGGCCCCGCACCTTGCATCTCATGGGCCGTGAATCCTGGCCAGTCCGACCTTGAACTTCTATTAAGAGCTTTTGCCCGGACAGCAAGACTCCACAAAGAGGCCGAGAGACGAAGCAGACCTCACTTGCATCTGCCCTTTTCATCCTCATCTCTGCTCTGAGAGATTCCTGCCCCAGTCAGGAAGGAACCAACAGTCAAATGAAGAAAGTCTGTCTTGTAGTGGCAGCGGGAAGGCTGCCTTTGTTGCGAGGGCTGGTGAGAGACAAGTGACAGAAACCAGAGAAGCATGGTGTAGTCAGAGAAGGGCTTACCCACAGAGGGGAATGGGTAGGTGCAGGTATCAGGAGTCAAGGGACGGGCTGTCTGGGGCACGGCTGAACCCAGGGGCATGCGGGTGTCCCCAGGCCTCTCTTGCACACGTGTTCTCACAAAGGGTGACGTGGCTGCTCACCTTGCCTCCCATCAAGTAGAAACCTCAATGAGAGAGATGGTCTCTCCTCAAGTCTCTGGCAGAGAGTCCCATGGGAAACTCTGGTGGCTTGCTTGGGTGACAGGGACACTTAATGAAGACAAGGTCTCGCTAGTGACATCAGGGGCCCCTCCATCCAGGTCCTGGCAGGAAACTCAAGTGGGGTCATTGCAAGGAATTTTATTGAGGGTCTATTTACAGCGGTGGGACCAGGCAGGGTCAGCGAGGCGTCCTAGGGCTAGCAGCAGCTAGGGGACACTGCCAATGCAGAGGTTTTGGGTGGGAGGGTCTACCAAAGCCCACAGAGGGCAGCCCCATGGAGAAGACTTCCTGATGGGAGCTGTGCCCTTCCATAGAGGGACATGGCCTCGTTTTCCTCCCATCCTCCTCTCCCGTGGGTGCCTTTTACTGGCAGAAGCCCCCAGAAATGAGAAGGAAGTAATTTGTTGACACATTCCAGAAAGGTCAGCCTCCTAAGACACAGGGGCAGAGGAAAGTGAACCTGCAGGCCAGATGGAAACTATCCAGTCCAGAGTGCTGCTGGCTGTGGTAACCATGTGATGGGGTGGTAGTGGTAACCATGGTGATTATGAGGGGGTAATCATCATGGTGATGTTGGTGACAGCAGTGATGGGTAGTGGTGGCCCTGGTGATGGTGGTGGTGGTAGCCATGGTGATGGTGGTGACAGAAGAGATAGTGATGTTCCTAGGGTTGATTGTGCTGATGACAGCAGTCAAGGTGATGTTGATGGTCTTCATTGTGATGGTGACACTGTTTCCTTCCATCCCCCATACATGGCCAAAAGCGAGTGAGCCCTCTCCCGTCTGCCCCAACACCCTTGGCCTGTCCTCCCAACAGTCTACTCGAAGTCAAGCTACACAACTTATCAGAAAGGGCACACAGCTTCCTGTAGAGACCCATGCCCCACCCTCCCCACCATGGGCACCCACGGGCTCACCCTGCTGCCTGAGACCCGGGAGGAGGAGGCACTGGGCATGGAAGAGAGCAGGGAGCACGGAGAGAGCTGCCTGGCTGCCACGCTAATTAGGCGCGTCCCCTCCCCCGGGAGAGCCGCCCTTCCACTGGATCCTCCAAGCTGTAATCTGGTGGCTGGCTAATTAGAGCCAATTTGCTCCAGATCCAAACAGTGTTTACTGTCACGCAGCAGGCAGCCAGGGGACAGTAGGGAATCCCCCACAAATTCCCTAGAGAAGAGCCAGGAGGGACGTGCCTCGCCAGAAGCTCCCTCGGGCTCCAGCACCCTGGGGTGCTTCTGTCCTTGGTCTGGCTCTCCTCAGCCCCCTGCTGTGGAGGGCAGGGGATGCACGAGCTCTGGGGATGGGCAAGCAGGTCCAAGTCCTCGAACTCCGCTGGCCAGGGGTGACCTAAGCAAGTCACATCGCCTGCAGAGCTTTGGCTTCCTCACACTCCACAGTGAGCACCAGGGCTGCCCTCCCAGGGCTGCCATCATTGATGACACGATGGTGTCCCTGAAGGGGCCCAGTGGGGCTGTGGAGAGCTCATCCCGTTTGTTCTTTCTTTGTCTGAGCCAGCAGCATCTGCATGCTTGACAAAGGTCACTCTGCATCCATCACCCACTCGCCTGTAGCGTGGACCCAGCACCAACCCTAGGCCTGCCTGTGTAAAGTCTAAAGATGTATGGAAGATTCTACCGTGGCCATTGGCTCAAGACCCCATGTGACAGTGGTCTGGGCACACATTCAATCATCAAGCAAGGAGAGGAATCGTTCTGAGAACTCATGGGAGCCCAGTGACCATCTGATACCTGGGAATAAACCGCACAATATAAAACCTGTTCCCCACTCACCAGGATATACAGCTTGTATGGGGAGTCAAACCTTTGTGACACACTAAAAAGTGCGGGTTAGGACAAAAGCATCTACTCAGGAACTGTGGAACTCAGAGAAGCATGGTATAGTCAGAGAAGGCTTCCTGGAGGAGCTGGTGAAGCAAGCTGGCCCTAAACAGAGGTCCCATCTGGATAAGCAGGAGGTGGGTGGTCCAGGGGCCAGGGCATGGCTTCGAAGGTAGAGGTCAGAGCTCACAGTCACTTGCTCTGGGATTTGAGGAAAGTCCCAGGGTCCCCAGTCTCAGCTGACTCGTCTTAAAATGCAACCAGTGATATTTAAACAATGCAGAGGCAGACATGGAACACGAAGGTGCACCGCACAGAGGGCCCAGCAGACAAGGTGTCCCTGTGAATGCTCCCAGAGGGGCAGGGAGAGGAAGGGGCTGTGACAACGGAGTCCATGTGGCAACAGAGCCGGTGTGGAGGGTGGGGAGGTTGAGTCCACCCCCAGCACAGGTTCTGGCCCATCTGGCCTCTGCACTCCTGGCTGAGCCACAAGGATGAAAAGAGACCCAGCCGCCTCTGGGAGAAAGCACGGACAGGCAGGCAGGCACTCAACTTCACGGCCCTCAGACTCTCTGACCCCAGGGGCAGGACCCTCGGGTCACTGTTGCCACTGAGGGAGGTCCCAGGGGACTCGGAGCTTCTCCAGCTTCAAGTCTCATTCTTGCCTCTGAGAGCTCCTCTGGGTCTCCGCTGGGACAGCCGCCCCTCTGTGCCTGCCTGAGATGGCGACGGCATGGCGGGTTCCTGCTGGGCCTCCTCCGTGCAGATGACAGTGCCTCAGGAGGGGGCCATGCCTTCCTCATCCCCCTGGGGTCTCCTCAGTGTAGAGATGTTAAATAAGACAAGGACACCCAGGGAAACCTGGATTTCAGATAAGCAATCAACACATGTTTATTCTATGTTCCAAATTCTGAACAGGACATACTTCTACTGGAAATTATTTGCTGATTATCTGAAAATTTCACACTTACTGGGGTGTGCTGTGTTTTGTACGTGGAGATGCCCACCGAATGGGTAGAAATAGGGTCTAGAGTTGCAAGGAGAATCAAGGCTGGAGATGCCAACCAGGTGTTGGCATGTCATGGCAGTTACAGCCATGAGACCTGCTGTGCCTACCAAGTGTGGATGGGAGGAGCAGGGACCCATCCTGGAGCTTTGGGTGATTGGACATCAGGGAACAGAGGGGGACCTGCAGAGGAAACTTCTACCTACAAGCTCAGCACAGCCCCTGCCAGGGCTCTCTTTGGGAAAGCAGATTGCAATCCCTGACCTGCCCCTCTCTGCCCCAGGCTCCAGGGAGTTCCTTTCTCTACCTCTTTCCATAGCAGCCCCGAGCCTCCTCCAGGCCACGAGCCAGGCAGGACCATCCTTCCACCCAGAGAAGCCCAGCAGCCACACTGTTTAGTTTGACCTGCCCGGTCGGAACCTCACTAGGTCTGAATCGGGCCCGAACCAACTCACCTCAGTCAGCCTGTCACTTCACTGAAGTTGCTTCTGTCTGAATCAGCCCCACAGTTCCTCACCGGGACCTGATGGCCATGCATCCAGCACTGGGCAGGCACAACTCTGAAGACACCCCCGGCCTTCAGGGGCTCCCAGAGACCCGGGTGGCCTGGGGAGCCTTGGAGGCATCACGAGGCAGAAATGAATCAGAGTGGGGGTTGGAGGTATCTGGGGTGTGGCTCAGAGATGTGGGAAGGCCCAGCTGGTGGGCATCTTGATCTTGGCCTGGGCTCCAGACACAGCAAGCAGGAGAAGTCACTCAGGAAGCCAGGTCCCTGCATCCCCAGGAGCCTGAGTCCCACGGTGGTCAAGACCAATTTAGACTCTGGTTTTGTGAGTATGTTGAGTCACTCAACTCCTCCGGGCCTCTGTTTTCTCCTCTGAAAACCGGATGCAATGACACGAGACTCCTGATGTGGGTGACCTTGGGACATTCCTCTCAGCCACTGTCACAGATGGCGGGTCCAAGGGTGACCCTCCCACTCCGGGTGAGTCAACACAGTGGCCCTCCCCCACTTCTCCCTGCCTCAGTGACTGGCCCAGGAATGACCTCAGCCTGAGTCTGGGCCGGAAAGTCCCGTCCAAGGGAGTTTTAGTAATTGACGCAGCTTTGGGTGAGCTGCTTGGCTGAGAAGCTCAGAGTTGCAGGCCCAGGAGCTGTTGGCTGCCATGAGTCCCAAGGTGTGAAGAAAGCCGGTCTGCAGAGGAGAGAGGAAGCTGGCACTTGGAGGTGGCAGGTGAGGAACCTAGGGAGCTCCTGAGGCCAGGACTAGAGTCCAGGGGCTCCTGAGGCCCAGTGCCACCTCCCCAGGGCAAGTCTCCATGAGTCTGTGCTGAGTGGCACGAAGCTGCTGTCATTCATGGCCACCTCCCTTACCAGCATAGCCACACCTTGGGGTAGATGCAGATACCAATGCCACGGCACACAGGGAATTCGCCCAGCGCAGCTCAGCGCAGCCCAGCACAGCCCAGCGCAGCCCAGCACAGCCCTGTGAGCCCAGGATACCCAGTCAATACCGATGTGCACAGAGGTCTAGGCTGCAGCTTTAGAGTGTTCCAGCCATGAGGTTTCCCTGCTGGACACTCCCCCTCCTGGTCTCTGACCCCTGTGTAACCATCCTTCCCACTGCAGCTGCAAGGGTCATCACCCTGAAGCAAAGACCAGAGGCTGTCCTCCCCACTTAGACCCGTCCATGGCTGCTGCAGGATCTACACATGGCATTCAAGGCCCTCGTGAGGTCCCTGCCCCCCTGCTAACACCACCCCTGCCAGCTGTCCTGGAGAGCATGTTCTCCTAAAGTCTCTGTAGCCCTGGACCAACCCAGGTCTTGTCCGCCCTTCCGTGATTATGTGCTTCTGCCTCGCGTTGGATTCCCCTGGAAGCAGACGGTGGTTTATTTGGGAAGTGACCCCAGAAAAGACCAATGGGAGGGATGAGATGGGGAGGAAAACAGCCAGCAAAGGGCATGTTAAAAGTCACTCACCGCCCAGTCAACTAGAGGTCTGTCTCAGGGAGGGCAAGGGGAGAGAGGGACAGGCCCTTAGAGTGACCAGTCCCTCCAAGTAAGTCCTACGGGTCACAAAAAGCAGGGGTGCAAGGGCTGAGCACACAAAGTGAGAGGCTGAGGGGACAGTGACGTCTCCATCACCCCTCCTCTGTCCTGCCTGTCCCTCCTCGGCAGTGCCTCTCACACACTGGCACATCCTTGTTCTGCCACCCCCACAGTGATATGACTCCCACCTCAGGGCACCTTGGAGCCTTCACATCCATGGGGTGTGCCAGATGGCATTGATTCTTTGACTCAGGTGTGCCCCACTGGGCCTGAGGGCTCCTTCCTAGAACTCAGTGTTGCCACCCCCTCCCCCCACAATATCTCCAGTGCCTGAAACAGGGCTGGCGGGGAAGCAGCATTCAGCAACCATCTGCCAACCGAGCAAATTAACCTGGAAGTGAATGAGTTGACCTGGAAAGCTTGGGGATGAGGGCTAACCTCCCAGGCAACCCGGAGCGGGGGTCGTCTCCCGAGGCACAAGTTGGGGACAGGCAGCCACTCCCCTGGGAGGCTGTCGGGCCTCAGGGCGGAAGGCCAGGTTGCAGGTCCCTGAACATTATGAAGGCACAGCCACGCTTCCCAATCAGGCCAATGGAAATGATTTTTTTGTAGGTCAGGGTGAAGAAAGACAAGAGCACTTAGGAAGCAGAAATTACAAAATTCTGAGTAATGGCCTCTTAAAAGCACTTTAACGCCCCCGAGGTGAGAGGCCCCGAGGTGGAATCCATACTCGGGGCACTGAGGAACATTAGCGGCAGGAGAGGGGTCCTGGCCCAGCCTATCTGAGCCGCAGCCCTCCAGCTCAAGGCAGGGTCAGGGAGGAACACGAGTCGCAGGGCCAGGGTCCGAGGCTGGGTGCCAAGCCCTGCTGGCCTCTCTCCTCAACCCCCAGCCAGGCACAGACCCTATTCCCATGGGCATGGGCGCGGCGGTGTGTTTGCAGGACACATGGGGACAGGGAGCAGCCCTTCCTGCCGGAGAACCAGCCAACCT
This sequence comes from Tarsius wallacei, assembly GCA_963574415.1. NCBI lineage: Eukaryota > Metazoa > Chordata > Mammalia > Primates > Tarsiidae > Tarsius > Tarsius wallacei. Next base: position 16,638 of record CAUYQG010110785.1, on the reverse strand, counting down.
TCGTGGGGCCGTTAACCACAGACCAGCTTTGCTCCCCAAGATAGCACTCAGGACCTACTTTGGGAACTGCCTTTCCATGTTCAGCCCAGGAGAAAGAGTCACAGCGTGAACTCAAATGACAAGGAACTTGGAACAAGTTAAAATGGGGTTGGGGTGTTAGAATCACATGAGCTCTGACCTGAATGCACGGTGTCTGCCCACAGGAAAGTGGCCAGAACAAAGGGGGTCATACATAGCATGGAGCCGACCATGGTGGAAGGAGTTCAGCCGAGCTCCAGGGGAGGTGACTGGAGGGGGCTGAGCTGAGCTGGGCCCCCTCCGGCCGCCCCCTGCTGGAAGGAGCGTGCAGACCAAGGCAGAAGTGGCCACCAGGTACCACTGGGGGGTCTTAAGGTTGGATCAAAGGGAGGTGATCTTCGATTTATTATTATGATTGGTGATGATAAAGTTGAAGAAACGTGTTATAAATGTTAGTCAGTTTCTGTAAAATGTAGCTCTACATCTGGGTCAGGAAGGAAGTTCAATACAGCTTGGAGTTAGAGGGGTTGGGGCAGGGGCTTAGAGTCAGATCCTGAGGGTAGGTCAGGAAATAATTCCCCAAATGTGAACTGACCGTGGGGGCGTTTTTGACCCTGACCACTTAGCTGCTATCAAGAGTGTGGACTTTTCACTCAAGGAAAACAAAGACATTTTCAACCAGACACTTGGCAAAGTGTCCTCCTTCCCCATCCCCTTATTCCATCCTAGGTCAGAAATGTGTCTGGTACACAATAGACACTCAAAAAATAATTGGAAAATGATCAGATAGATGAATACGTGGATAGATGGATAGAGGATTGGGTGGATGGATGGGTGAATGGGTGGAGGGTTCATAGGTGAATGGATGGATAGATGAATAAATAGTTAATAGAGGATGGATGGATGGATGGATGAACAAATAGGTAACAGGATGGATGGATGCATTGATGGATGGTAGATGAATGGATAAGTGAATAGGTGATAGAGGATGGATGGATGAAAAGATGGATGGATGGATGGATGGTTGGTTGGATGGATGGTAGATGGATGATAGTTGAATAAGTGATAGTCAGAGGGTAAACAGATGAATGGTGGATGGGATGGTGAATAAGTGACAGACAGAAGATGGATGGGTGGTGGATGGATTGGTAGATGACTAAGTGATAGTCAGAGGATGGATGGATGAATGGTGGATGGATGGGTGGATGGATGGATGGATGGATGAATGAGTGGACAAATGGATGGATGGAGGATGGATGAGTGGATGATGAGTGGATGGGTGCATGGGCATATGGATGGATGGATGGGTGGGTGGATGGATGGATGGATGGATGGATGGATGGATGGATGAGAGTGAATGGGTGCATGGTTGGATAGATGGGTGAATAGATAAATGGATGGACAGATGAATGGATGAATGACCCAACCTATTTCTTCACCATTGATTAGAGTATAGCCTGTAACAGGAATTCCGTTTCCACTGAATTCAATCTCTGCCTTTAATCCCTGGGCCCTGGACACTAAGGACCTTCCACCCAAGTTCCACCTAAACCCCACCCCCCCACACACACTCCCCACCCAAGAGTGCCTATGCCATATAAAGGAAACTCTGCCTCATTCCCAATCCCTGTTTGGAATCCCAGTGCGGTCACATAGCTCAGCTGGGCTCTACACCATTTCTAACGTAAACCACACCGTCTCCCTATGAAAGCTGGCCCTGGCCCTGCCTCATCAGTGGTTGGCAGGGGTTGTACTTTGACTTGAACCAGCACCCCACCCCCTTTCCCACTCTATACTGCAGTCTAGCTTCCACCTGAGACTCTGGACCCAGGCTGTAGGGACATCCAGCCACAAGCCCTGCAAAGCCATCAGGAGGGCAGTGGTCCAGGGAGCCTCCTTGGAGAAGTCCAGTCAGATCTGCCGAGGCCCTTGTCAAGCCCCTTGCAGACTGCCTGGAGTCACTGCGCCAGTGTCCCCTTTGACCTGTAGGCCCCAGTTCTCCCCTCTGGCCCACCCTGCACACACCAAGGCCAGTCCTGTGACTCTGCTGCTCTTCGATCCGCCTTTCAGGACCTCACACTTGACTGTGACCTGCCCTTCAGTCCTGGCATTTGCTTGTCTCCTGCATCTGCAGGTTGTCTCTGAGAGCCCCCTCCCTGATTTTCCCCAGGTGCTGTGATGCTGTGCCCCCCACCCCACCCATATGCCCATGTCACCTCCTGAAACCCTCTGCATCCATCCCAGTTCGTCTGATACCATCTTCCATGAAGCCTCTTTCCTGCCTTCTCAGGGTTGGGAGGGCCCCAGCCTGGTAACCTGGCTGCCAATGAACATAGCTTCTTTTCTTCCTCCAGCCTATAGGGTAGGGAGAGCCTAGTGGGCACCACAATTTCTCAAGAGTCTGACTCAGCAGTTCTGATGCGACCACAGGGTCCCAGCCTTGGGGTTTGTGGTCCAGTTGCCTGCTCTTTCTCTGCATCAAGGCCCCAGGTGGGCTCCCCTACCGCAGCACTGCAGAGCCCTAGGGTAGGGGCAGCTACTGCAGGGAGAACTCCCAGCCCAGACCTTGGCCAAGATGCTTATCTTCCAACCTGTCAGACCCTTCTCTTCCTAGCCATTGGGGGCCCACAGGCCAATGTCCTCAGTGGGAGGCTGCCCAGAAGCTAGCCTGTCCCATCACCCACATTTTTACATGGGGCTCTCAAGGCCGGGAGAAGGAAAGGAGCCAGCCAGGTTTGCCCAGCGGGGACCAAGGAGGCTGGACCTCACCCCCTGCAAGCCTTATTCCAGGGTGGGATTCTGTGGTCCCAGAGGCACAACCGGTACCAGACCCTGGCTCCCCTACCATCTACCTGACTCATGCCCCCATGGGTTGTGGCTCTACCTAAAATAAACCTGTTGGAAGCGAGGTGCCCCTGTGCCAGCACTTGGGGAACCAGAGAGATCCACCGAACAATGAACCAGCAGGGAAGGAGGCAGAGGGCCAGGTCGAGTTGCAACACTGGCTCGAGCATGTTGTCCGGTGGTGATCTGTGTGGCCGGGATGATCTGTGTGGCCAGGTGTGATCTGTGTGGATGGAGGCGATCTGTGTGGCCAGGGGTTATCTCTGTGGCCGGAAGTGATCTGAATGGTCAGGGGTAATCTGTGTGGCCAGGGGTGATCTGAGTAGCTGCGGGTGATCTGAATGACCAGGGGCGATTTATGTGGTCAGGGGTGTTCTGAGTGGTCGGGGGTGATCTGAGTGGCCAGGGATGATCTGTGTGGCCAAGGGTGATCTGAGTGGTTGGGAGTGATCTGTGTGGCCAGAGGTGATCTGAGTGGCCAGGGGTGATCTGAGTGGCTGGAGATGATCTAAGTGACTGAAGGTGATCCGTGTGGCCAGGGGTGATTTGAGTGGCCAGGGGCGATCTGGATGGCCAGGCGTGATCTCTGTGGCTGGCAGTGATCTGTGTGGCCAGGGGTGATCGGAGTTGCCAGGGGTGAGCCGAGTGACCAGGGGTGATCTATGTGGCCTTTCTGAGCCTCGTTTCTCTGAAAGTCACTTTGAGGTGTCTACAATTAAGAACAAGGACACAGCGGCCACATGGCATGCATCCCAGCTCTACCTTTCCCTATCTGTGTGACCTTGGGCCTCTCTAAGCCTCAGTTTGCCCATGTGTGAACGAGGATAAAAATTTAACATCCTCCATGGTTGAGAGCAATATAGGAGATAAGCCGATGAGGCATGGCAGAGCTCGGTCACAGTACACAGTCATGCCACCCGCTAGGGGCGAGGGGGCCAGTCTCTCTGTAGAAAGAAGGGAGAGCACAGCATATGACCAGGGAGGAGGGGCCTCCCCTAACCCTTGCTCCAAGAAGCACACAAAAAACAAAATGGGCACAGGAAGGAGAGCAGAAAAAAAGGGTGGACACAGGTCCTGTCACCCACGACAGCTGGGGCCTCGCTCACCCCTCCCAAGTCCCTCTACCTGGGATGGGCCCATTCTTCAGACATGGAAAAGAAGGGTTGCAGCTCATAGTAAGACTGGTGGAGCCCCTGTTGGCCTGTCTGCTCCTATCCACTGGGAGCCCAGGTCCCCAAGCCCCGCCCAGCTCCCCTGAAAGCCGCCCCGACACCCCCTCCTAGGTTCCTACCTCTCGCCTCAAGAAATCACAGCAGTCTGAGCTCATGGGGTGTGAATCGTCAGAATCTGTTTCCTATTTAAGCATGTTCGCCACTTTCTGCCTATAAAGTCTCAGCAATCAGGTTTATGAGAGGTTTGCAGATCTTAGCAGGAAAGCAAGGACTCGGGCCCTGCTCCCTTCAGTCCTTGTGGTGACAGGAACAGGAGACACGTGTCAGAAATTGGAGTCCCAGCCTCAGTTTCCTCGTCTGCGAAGTGGAAAGAAGGATGCCGGCCCTGACTCACCTGAGATGGAGGGTGTGTTTCACATGTCACACGGAACAAAAGAGCAGGACTTGTGGCCTGTAACATTGACCACCAGGTGAGGCGGATGAGCGCTGCGCCGTCCATGATGACCAGCCCTGGGAGGGCCTCAGGTATCCCCTGCAGAACTCTCTGTGGCTCCTACAACAGCAGCATCAGCTGGCTTATTTGTCAGCCCCAGCCCCTCCGCCCCTGCCTCTCACAAGACAAGCCGCCTCTGGTTTCCTGAGGTCCTGCGGGCAGCCTGGTGACGAGGGATGGCACAGCTGGGTTCTCTCCGGGTTCTCTCGCTCCTCCGAAATTGCTCTTGTTTCACTCCTTTATTCTTGCACAGATCAAGCAACTTGCAAATGCGCTGATCTCTTTCCCTTCCTCCCTTTATTCCGTTGCTTTGACAGCCAGTAATGAGTAGAAAGGACAAAACTTGGCGAAAATTCGTCGAACTGTGCATCAAAATTGTTGGCTAACTGTGAGAAGCAAAGCAGACCAAATAAGCATCAATAGAGAAACAGTTAGGAAAATCTTCACTGAAAATCTTGGCATAAGAAAGATGTGTGCAAAAATGGCCCCGAAGGAGCTCTTGCATGACAACAATGCACCAGCTCACACAGCACTGTCCGTGAGGGAGTTTTTAGCCAGTAAACAAATAACTGTATCGGAACACCCTCCCTACTGACCTTATCTGGCCCCCAATGACTTTTTCTTTACCTGAAGGTAAAGGAAACATTGAAAGGAAGACATTTTGATGACATTCAGGACATCAAGGGTAATACAACGAGCTGGAGGGTCTATCCATCCCCACACCCCTGATGAAGACATTCTGTGCAATGCTCTGCCCTTGGCTGCCCCAGTGTGGGTTTCAAGCCCACCATTGCTGTGCAACCCTGAACGCTCCCTGCCACTCTTGGCTCCCTTCATGTCCACTTCTGTTTCGGGATACCCATCTCCTTCGCATGGGGAAGGGTGCCGTGGTTTAGGGATTTTTGTTTGTTTCTGTCATAAATCCTTTTCAGAGGTCTGCTCTTCTTCCAGTCTGCAGGACAGTGTCCCTTTTCTTTTGCGCTGCAGTATTTTCTGCTGGATACTTCTTGCCCTGTCCTTTTACCCAGCAAGGATACAGCCTCCTGGGCCTGCTGCCTGAGACCTGTGGGCACACTGCCCTCTGTCCTCTCTCTGTCTTTCCCTCCCTCCTAGATGGATGGCTAGAAGGCAGAGGGTGCCCACAGCACCCACCCTGTTCATGCCGTGTCTGGCAGGCTTCCATCCAGGGCACGTGGCCAGGTCTGGGGGTCTTCTGGCCCCCACCCCGGGCCTCCCTCATTACCTTATCCATTTAGGAATGCAAAAAAACTGCAATCCCACCATGCACTGCTACAGGGCTCTTGCTCTTTGGCCCCATTTAGAAGACCACCCCTAGCAGGAGTGCAACAGACCTTTCCGTGCCCCCTGCTTGCCTGCTATCCCTTGCTTGGTGGGGTGGGGGGAAGAGGTCCACTCTGTATCAATAAGTCCCCCGAGAGAGGAATCATTTGGGTTGGTGGAAACCACACTTTTCTGTAAGGGGACAGACAGACAGGAAGAAGCAAGAGCTGTAACGATGTTTTTCTGTGGAGTGTGCTGCAGTGGGTCAGGAGGAAGGCTTTGATGCTCAGTTTCATCAGCAGTGAAACCCTTGAGAAGTCCTCCCATACTCCAGGGTGGGTTAAATGTAAACCCTGTTTGCCATGCAGCAGTGAGCTTTGACCTTTTGGCAGCCTCTCTGAGAGCGTTGCACCCCCAATCCACTGGGAAGGGGGGGTCACCTTAAGCCAGAAGACCTGGGATAAGCAGCTGAATCAGAGGATTGACCTGTCCTGGGAAAGAGAAACCCATCCCTCAGTGGTCTAGCTCAAGGCTGGAGGCCCAGCTGTTGGGATGCCATGGCAGGGAGAGCCTTCTGCAATACAAGGAGTATTGAGCATAATTCTGCACCCCAACCCTAAACAGCAAAGGAGGGCTCAGGGCCAGGGGAGGAGGTGAGGCAGGGAGGGACAAGGGTCTAAGGATAGTTCCCAGGGTGTAGAAGAAAGAAGTGGAGGGAGCAGGGCGCTGGACAACCCCCAAGAAAAGTTTCAAGGTCAAATAGAGGTCATGCAGTTAAATCTGAATTTCAGATAAACAATGCAAAGTTCTGGAATCCCCAGATCACCCTTACTTCCAACACTAACAGTAAGTTTAAGAATCCCTAAAACCACTCTCAGTCTCATCAGCAGTGAAACCCGTGGTAAGCCCTCCCATACTCCAGGGTGGGTTTACTCTAAGCCCTGTTTGCCATGCAGTGGTAAGCTTTGACCTTTCGGCAGCCTTTTTCACAGAGAACTCAGAAAAGCTGCTGCACTCACAGTTGTGGTTTATTACTGTAAAAAGATACAGTCTAAACTTGGCCCAGGGAAAGGGCACACCAAACAGTGTCCAGGAGAAACCTGAGTGAGCTTGCAGGTTTCCTCTCCAGTGGAGTCATGTGGACAGCGTTTAATCCTCCCAGCAAGGATGTGTCACAACATGCACAGAGTATTGCCAACCACAAAAACCCCTGAGCCTTTGATACCCTGTGTCTAGAGTATTTATTGGGAGTTGGTCACATAAACATGGTAACCTCCCGTGTGGCTGATCTCAGCCTCCAGCCCCTACAGAGGTCAAGCTGATGTATCCTGGCCCAAAGTTCCCAGTGAACCAAAGACACTCTTTTTTTTTTTAGTTGGAGTCTCACTCTGTCGCCCAGGCTGGAGTGCAGTGGCACACTCACAGCCACCCCACCATCAACTTCTGCCTCAGTCTTCCAAGTAGCTGGAACTATAGGCATGTGCTACCATGCCCGACTAGTTTCTTATTTATTGTAGAGATGAGGTCTCACCAAGTTTCCTGGGCTAGTCTCGAACCCACAGGTTCAGGCAATCCAATCACCTCGGCCTCCCAAAGTGCTAGGATTACAGGCTGAGCCACCTAGCCCTGTCCAAAGACACTCTTATCAGGCAAGACCCACCAAGGGCTTACAGGAATCTCCAAGGAGCTATGGGCAAAGAATCAAGCCCTCCTTTGGGCAAGGTTAATCTTTTACTATGTATTCTAATAAATGTACGTCCAGGATAGGCGTGATGGCTCACACCTGTAATCCCGCACTTTGGAAGGCTGAGGCAGGAGGATCGCTTGAGCCCGGGAGTTTGAGACCAGCCGAGGCAACATAGTGAGACTCTGTCTCTACAACAAATTAAAAAATTATCCAGTTGTGGTGGCATGCACCTGTAGTCCCAGCTACTCAAGAGACTGATTTGGACAGATCACCTGAGCCCGGGAGCTCAAGGCTGCAGTGAGCCGTGATCATGCCACTGCACTCCAGCCTGGGTAACAGAGTAAGACTCCAACACACACACACAAACACACACACACACACACACACACACACAAAGTATGTCCAAAACATTGCACAGGACATGCTTACACTAAACATTATTTGTCATTTATCTAAAATTCAAATTTACCTGAGTGTTCTATAATTTTATTTGCTAACTATGGCAACCTTTTCCCCAGGCATTTACAGCACAGCAGGGTGCATAATCTGAGTTTAACTGAACAAGCGTCCCTGCAGATTCACAGCCCCTGGTTAGAGACAGGTCCACCCTGACCAGTGAGCGAGAAAGACCACCGCAGACGGATGGACACAATCTGATCCTATTTCTGTAAAACAGAATACTCCCCGCCTGTCCAAGCCAAGGTAAGTGTGGATATGATCAGATAAGCAGGGGAGAAGGAAAGGAGCACTTTACAATGGCATAATTTTTAAAACAAGACTAGAAAAGTCCTATAACACCCATGAGTGCACCCCTGTGGCTTGTTAAATACCCCCATTGTCAAACCACCACTTGGCGTCATCAGATTTGAGTGTGACGCCATACTTGTCTCTAATCTTGTTTTGTTAAGATAGCGCTGAGGTCCCGTGGGTTCTTCCCTCTCCTTCCCTAGAAGGAACCACTACGATCCCTTCAGTAGCAAGTTTTACAGGTGCAGATGTAATGTCAGTATGTTTATTTATTTATTTATTTTCTTGAGTCGGAGTCTCATTCTGTCGCCCAGGCTGGAGTGCAATGGCACGCTCACGGCCACTGCAACCTCGACCTGCTGGGCTCAGGGTGGTGGCATGCACCTGTAGTCCCAGCTACTCAAGAGGCATGGGTGTTTTCTTCCTGCTCTTTTAAACTATTTGTTATAGACTAAATTAACTTATCCCAATTTGTCAGTAAAATATGAAGATTTGGAAACTCCAAGATTCCCTGGCAATCCCTCTGTGTAAGGTTTCTGCGTGGGCCAACCTATGTGGGGTCACCCCAACCTCCCAACTCCTGCCTCAAGGCCTGGCACAGAGGAGGTCACCCAGAAAGCCTCAGACCCATGCTCCAGCCTCCAAACTGTAGGGCCTCCAGCCCTCGGTGAGGTGGATTCAGAACGAGGCCAGCTCTCAGTCCACTGCACAGATGGGAACTCCAGGGCTCGGGGATCCAGTGGTTCAAGGTCAGTGTTTGGAGGAGTGGGCAGAAGCAGGACCTGAACCTGTAGTCTGCCTTCATGTCCACATTCGCTCGCTTGTCACCCCTGCTCTACCCTACCCCGGGCACAGAGCGCCTGGGGCCCTTCACTCACCCAGGACTGCTGAAGGCAGTGCATGAGGCAGAGGCCTGCACAGATGAGATTATCTGGAGATATGAGGCTGGGAAGGGAAGTAATTTACCTGGTAACTGATTCAGAACATTATGTTTAGATTGGAACAAATATAGCTATATTATGAATCCAGAACGAATTGTTAAGATGAAACAAGAGATGACAAAGAAACACCAAGCCACAAGGTTGCAGCTCCAGGAGGGGCTGGCCCGACTCTTGAGTCAACTGTGAGCAAGCCCAGCAGCCTTGCCTCCTACCCTGTGCCCACTGCTCTCTCTCCTCTCAGCCCCAAGTGCAAATACAGAGAAGATGCTAACCATGGGGCCAACTTTGACCAACAGTATGAATTCTTCCCTTTTCCACCTTCTTCCTACCTTGATAGCTGTGTCGTGCTGTCTACATGGCTGCTCTCCTGACCTCAGCCATGAGCATTTGGCCACATATGAAGGGCAAGGAGTGTGCATGACAGAGAAAAAAATGGATGGATAAATGGAGGATGGATGGGTAGATAGATGGATAGATGAATGGATGGATGACAGATAGATGGACGAACGATGGATGGATAGATGGATTATGGGTGGATGGCTGGATGAGTAGATGGATGAATAACAGATGAATGAATGATGGATAGATGGATGGATGGATGGATGGATGGATGGATGGATGATTGATGTATGGATGAATGGATGATGGATAGATGCATAGATGGATGAATGGATAGATGGGAGGATGGATGGATAATGGATAGATGCATGGATGAAAGATGGATAGATGGACAGATGGATGGATGGATGGATGATATATGGATAAATGAATGAATGATGGAGGATGGATGATGGTGGATGGATGTATGGGTGATGGATAGATGCTAGAAGGATGTATGGATGAATGGATGGATGAATATATGAATGGATGATGGATGATGGATGAATGGATGATGGGTGGATGGATATATGGGTGGATGTATGGGTGATGGATAGACGCTAGATGGATGGATGGATGAATCCATGACAGATAAATGGACAGATGGAAGGGTGGATGAATGGATAGATAAATAGATGGATGGATGATGGATGGATAAATGAATGGATGATGGATGATGGACAGATGGATGATGAGTGGATGGAAGGAAGGATGGAAGGATGGATGGATAAGTGGATGGATAGATGATGGGTAGATGGATGATGGATGGATGAATGGATGGTTGGATGAGTGGATGGATGGATGGATGAATGGGTAGATCTTTGGACGTGCAGATAGTTGAAGGATGGATGGATGGTGGATGGATGTCATGTGTAGGGATTGTGAGGAGAACAGAAGAGTGGAGAAGGCTCTTCTCCCACACACGCCCACAGGGCAACCCTGTGGCAACTCAGGTCCCTGTTGTCTCTCTGGTGTTCTCTCAGACCATGGAGTGGGAGGATATCCTCAAAGACAGAGCTGTGTACATGAGGTCACTTCTGCATTCTTACCCCAGCTATGTCATCACAGAGAACCTCCATTTTTCCCGGTTGGGGTGACACAAAGGAGCTACCACCAGCCTTCCAACCTCTAACACGTGACCAGAATTTGGCATCCCATAGGTGTCACTGGGGACAAGTTGCCTTATTGACGGATGCACCCTCCCTTGGTACCCAGAAGAGCAGAGGGGAAAGCCTTGGGAAGCAGCAGGGCTTGTGGTCCTTGAACTTGTCTGCCCCAGAATCATTTGTGCAAAGGATGCCTTAGACAGAGCCCTGTGGGAGGGTTATGGGCACTGGGCTGGGGAAGAGTGCGTGAGAAAAACTAGATCCTGCCACTTTCTATCTCCTCTCCAGTAGCAAGTGGGGCATCCCTGTGGATATAGATACATGCACCGTCCTGGCCCTGCCTTTCCAGGCCCCTAAGGAGGCAGTCTGACTCAGCAACCCACATGCTCAGCTTCACCCCTTCCTGGCTGCAAGAGCTGGGGTGCCCAGTCCCCACACAAGGAGCTAACAGTGTCCACTTATGCAAGGGGATATAGCCCCGCGCATGAACCTGGCTCTATCAGTGCCCACCACGAGGTCAGCTATTGCCATTACCACGGAGAAAAACAAGTCCCCTGGGACACAGGTGTCCCTGCTTGCAGCCCCAACCAGACCTTCCTAAACTGGGGCTACACCAGCAGGACGCGGATGCTCCGTGCTCGAGGCCCCAGCGCACCAGCACGATCTGGGATCTTCGAGGCAGATACTCTCAGGGCGAGGCTTTCTCTCTGGTTGATATTAAGCAAATTCCTTAAGCTCCTGGAGTCCTGCTAGACAGGTGTGAGGATTGAGTGGGATAAAGTCTGCAGGACATGCGCTCAATATGTCTCACTAAGTGGACAGTGAGTGAAGAGCCAGGAAAGAAAACTCAAATCCCCTCCCAGTCCTGAAGGCCAGTCCTGTGAACTCAGCCCAGCCCCCCAATGCACCACATGCAAGCCTGGCTCATAGTAGGCGCTCAATAAATGTGCGTTGAACTGAACTGAAGGGGAAAATTGACTTTCTTCTGCCAAATGCCGCCCAGAGCCCTCTGATCGATAGCGGCCACCGCTCCCTCCTGCTTTATTAAGTGGCCGCACTGTTTGTGCTCGTGGCAGCAAGAGGAATGGAGAGGGCACCTCTGATTCTGCTGGCATCATGATGTTATGCCAGTGCGCCAATAGAGCCTGCAGATGGCACTGGCTGGGGGGTGCAGCACAGACAGGCCCCGCACTCGTGGAATGCATGGATGACCGGAAGGAGGCATGGGCAGGACGGGTTCCCGGCCCCCCCTGCAGGAAGCCCAATCCGGAGGGCAGGCACACATTTTCCAAGACTGCAGGCAAGTATGGTGAGGGCTGGGGATGAGCCATTCACCCAGCGATGGGGATCCAGGAGGGCTCTGCTGGGCCTACCCTCACCAGTGCCTGGCAGGCTGCAGAAGACTGGCTGAGCAGCCCCCTGGGGCTTCTCTCTGGCTGCCTCTCTTGCTTTTTCCTGGTGTCCCGCCATCAGGGGTGACCCCAGCACCCTCAGCCACTGCCCCAGGCCCTGACCTGGACATCCCAACTGACCTGAGGGTCCTTATAGATGTATTTCAGCAGAGTATAGGGGACCTCTGCTCAATACACCCCCAGCCTCCTAGCCTTCATCTTGAGGGCAGTCCTCATCTCTGGGACCTTTCTGTCTCCCCCAAGTATGCACTTGTCGTGGCCACATACCAGGAGCTGGGACAGATTGAGGAGCAGACTGGGACCCCCCAGAACACTTGGGGAGGGTGGGGGTCAACAGAGCTTTGTCCAAGACAACAAGTCCTGCAGGGGGAATCTTGGAGGTCCCTACGTGCCTGGGGCCTGGGAGGGTCGTCTGGGCTGCAGATGGTGAAGGGATGCTTCTATTAAGGAATGAATGAGGTCAAATGAGAAGGCAGGTGGGGTGGGAGGGCTTCATTGAGGTGGGCTGTGGACAGGAGGCTGTGGCAGCAGAGGAATCAGCCACAAGGGCAGGGGGCAGGAAACAGGCTGGTGGCAAGCAGGTGCCAGCTGCTCCTACTGCAGGGTGCCCCTGTTCTGCCATCACACCAGGAGGCCGGCTCTGGGCAAGGCCTATGCTGCACTAGGGGTGGGGGCACTCCCATTTTCTAGGACACCTACAGGAACACAGGCCTGCCTTCCCAGTCAGACTTTGCGCTCTGAGGGTTGTGGTGCCTTCCCAGCCTCCATGCCCGGGGGCACCTATCCCGCTGTTGGGGCCCCAAAAGAATAAAGACAGCCATGAGCCCAGCCCTGGCTTCTGTCATCTGGGGGACCTCTTCTCCAGTGGGTCCATTGGTGCCCTGGCATAACCCCTGCCCTGAACCTGCTGTGCTGTTTCCAGATGATCAGGGCTCAGGCCAGCAGACCCCTCTCTGCCTTGGACATCACCACTAGCCAGCATGGAAGGGAAATCCTGGGGAGCGGGAGGGGTGGAAAGGGACCCCTGCCTGGGAGCAGCTGTCCCATCTCTCAGAGCTCCATTCCGGTGTTTAATTTCCCCCACCCCAGCCCCTTGAAGATTCATGCAAATCCCAGCTGCCAGATTGTTCTTTAATGTCAAACACAGGCAGGATGAATGTCAGATTTGGTCTCAGCCTCAGTCAATAACACTTGATAGGATACTTTGTAATTTCCTCTGAAGCCAGAGGCATCAGCTTTTCAAGCCCACTGCTCAATAAATACTTCCTGGCTCTGCACCCCCTCCTGCTTGCTGTCCTGTCCCCCGACTTGGTGACAGCTGCAGGGTCCTTCAACGCCCTCCTGCCCCCACCACACGCGCACACACACACACACACACACACACACACAAACACACACACACACACATAGCTTCCTTGGAACCAGGAATCAGGTGAACACACTCTGATCAATAGGAGCCCTATCACTGCCACCTCCTCACTGTCCTCACCGTCGACATTGTCACACTGCCCCTCAAGTCATCCTCTTCCTCTCCCAGCTACCATGGCCAAAACGTCATCCCCTCCCTGCTATCACCCCAGGCCCACTAAGACCTTTGACACCATGTGGCCTGGGGTCCTGATGCCCACCAATCCACCTTGGCTCACTATTAGAGAAAAGAAGCAAAAGGAATCAGTCTTTAACTCGGCAAAAAAACCACAAAAAGCCCTCAATTTAAAAATGGGCAAAGGACTTGAATAGACATGTCTCCAAAGAAGATGTACAAATGGCCAATAAGCACCAGAAAAGAGGCTCACCATCATCAGTCATGGGGAAAATGCAAATCAGATCCCAGTGAGATGCGACCTCACATCCACTAGGACCACTGCTGTTAAAAAAGAGAAAAGAAATAGAGCCGGCAAGGATGTGGAGGAACTGGAACGCTCGTGCTCCATGGGTGGGAGTGTAAAACGGTGCAGTAGCTGTGAAAAACGGTGCAGTGGCTCCTCAAAAAATCAAACACAGAATCACCATATGATCCCGCCATTCCACGTCTGTGTGTATATTCAAATGAATTGAAAGAGGGACCAGGAACAGATACTTGTATGTTTTATGTTCATAGCAGTGTAATTCACAATAGGCAAACATTGGAGCAGCCCAAGTGCCCATCCACAGATGGGTGGATAAGCAAAATGTGGTGTATGCAGACAATGGGAGATTATTCAGTTTTTAAAAAGAAGGAAATTCTGGCACATGCTGTAATGTGCATGAACCTTGAGGACATCATGCTGAGTAAAATAAGCCAGATGCAAAAGGACGAATAATATGTGATTCCATTTGTATGAGGCTCCCAGAAGAGTCAGATCCCTAGAGAGAGAGAGTAGAATGGTGGGTGCGGGGAGGACGGAATGGGGAGTTAGTGTCTCATGGGGACGGAGTTTTGCAAAATGAAAAGAGTTCTGGAGACAGGGTGGTGATGGTTGCATAGCAATGTGCATGCACTTAGCACTACTGAACTTAAAAACGTCTAAGATGAGAAACTTAAGACGTATTTTAGAACAATTTAAACAGAGAGCGTTTCGGTCCATCCTGACTTTAGCACACAATCCACTCACATACGTTAGAGTTAAAATCCAAATGAACTTCAAGGGTCAGTAGGCAGAGCGACACGCTGAGTGGGTCATAGGCAAGGAGTGTGAATGCTCTCTCCTTAGTGAATCCAAGGCTCCCAGAGGAGGCAGGCGGGGAGAGGCCCAGGACAGCAAATGTCCTTTCCTGAGTGAATCCAAGGCAAGAGGCAGGTGAGAATAGTGTCCCAGGCCTGCGGATGTCTCTCCTTGGTGAACCCAAGGCTCCCAGAGGGGGCAAGTGGGAAGACAGGCCCAGGGCCCTGCACCCACAGGATGGCCAGCAGATTTGCTGAGCCTGTCTTTGGAAGTCCATTACGCGGTGAGCCGTAGGAGCTATGATGGTCACAGAAAGATGGTGACCCCCAAGGGGCTGATGGCACTTTGCCTGCCCAGGCCCACGGCCCCTCTTCTCGCCAAGACAGTCAAAAGGGTCCTGCCTTCCCCAGACAAGGGGCCAGTACCACCCCACGTTGGCCAGTCAGATGCCCTCTCCCAGGTGTTCTCAACTTGGGGGCGGTCACCCCACCAGGGGCCCTGAGAAGTGGCTGGGTTCCTGCTGTCTCAAACCCAGGGATCCCTGCCCCTCCTGGAGCCATCTCTTTGACCTTTCCTCATTTCTAAGCTACCTAGAGCCTCCCACCCTCTGCTCTTCCTGCAAGAAGAGCAGTTTCTGTGGCTTGCACCCATGAGACCAACGGGTGGAGCAGTTGAAGGCCACAGATGGAGAGGTTGTGGAGTGTTTGATCCCACTAAGCATTCACATGTTGATGCTGCATAACCAGTGCCCCACGCCATGCCCAAGAGTTCCAGGAGATCCAGGAGAAATCAGCACGTGCTGGCACAGCCAGGAGGGCTTCCTGGAGGAATAGAGATTTCAGCTGTGCCCTGATGGCCAGGCAGTGAACTCCTTGATGACAAAAGCCACAGTTTGGTTAGCTCAGTGTTCCTGGCATGTGAGAAGCACCACAGCAGCCCTCTCCAGTGGATGAGGCTCCCTTGGGAGGAAAGGGATTTTTGGGAGCCACCCTGTCCTCTGTGTCTTCCTACACAAGTCTCCATCCAGTCCCTTGGCAGCACCTCCATGACAGGGAGAAATCAAGAACTATTGCAGGTCCTGTCCCAAAGACTGTCGCCTCCCTCTGAGACTACTGGTGCTGACCACAGTCAGCTGGCAAGTGACTCACTCGGGGCCGGCACCCCATGAAAGACAGTGCCGGGTGGCCACCTCTCCGTCCTGCAGGCACATTCGGGGACTGTCCCAGGACACTCAGGGACCTGGCTGCCACTTCTGTCGGAACCCATCTGTCCTGCCCTCTCCCACTGCCCTCAAGTGCCCTTCATCTCACACCTGGCCCCTGCCTCCGCCCCGTCACCGTCCTGCTGGGAGCCACCACTCTCACCCTGCATCAAGCTCACCAGCTGCAGGCCCTGCCTCCTACAGGGTCCAGCCCTCAAGCCCCCAGCCTGCCGATCTCATGCTCAGAGCCACATCCACCCAGTGGTCCCGTCCCAGGCCACTCCCCACCCCTTCCTGGACCCTGGTCCATCCCCTGTGGCCTCTCTGGCTACCTCTTGCCCACCCTAAGGTCAGCTCCAGGATCTCTGTCTTCCGGAAGCCCCATTGCTCCATAAGCCTGTGTCCCTGTCACCACAGCCATCACACTGGGCTGTGAGGGAAGGGTCCCCCCCACAGGGACTGGCCAGATCCAAGCCTAAGAGCTCCTGGCTGGTACCTGGGACCTTCAGGAAAAGGATCTGTGAGAGGCAAGAGTGATGAGCGAGTAAATGACAGACTTCCAGCGACCAGGCCCTCCTCCTCTCCCAGCCCTCTCCCGGGGAAGCCTGGTGTTAGGCCCCAGGGAGGGGGAATCCACGAGCTGTGCAGGCTGGTCGGAAGGTGGGGGCACCAGAGGGAGAAAACTCTCACACAGGAGGGGAGTGGCCTGTGCC
>CAUYQG010110784.1:0-63062 GCA_963574415.1 Tarsius wallacei | reverse complement strand
GTAGTTCCAGCTACTTGGAAGGCTGAGGCGGAAGGATCGCTGGAGCCCAGCAGGTCGAGGCTGCGGTGGCCGGGAGCGGCCACTGCACTCCAGTCTGGGTGACAGAGTGAGACTCCAACTCAAAAAAAAAAAAAAAAAAACATGCAAAAGGCACCCTTGGGGATGCACCCTTGGATGTTTCACCAGAATAAGTAATTGTTCTATGTGATATTTTTTTCTACCTCTGGGCTTCTCATATATTTCTTTCTGACAGAAGTGTTCTCCCTCAATCTTTCAAATTCAATTCATCCTTAAAGGTACAGCTAAATCCCATTTCTCGCAATACCATCCCTGATCCTCTGACATCTGTCTCTTTTGAGATCCCACAGTACTTTGCAAACTTTGAGAATGCTCTTCATGAATGTCATTATGTAATAATTACCTGCCTTTATTCCTTATCCTTCCTCCCAGAAGTAAGGATTCAGTTTGTTTGATTAGTATCTCTCCCCATACAGTGCCCAGCATAGAACCAAATAAATAGCATGATCTCAATATTTTGCAGATAAAGGAAGAGAAACTAGTATTATATTGTAGTGGATTTAATAGGGTTTCTCAAAAGTATGTCCACCTGGAACCCATAGAGGTACTTATTTGGAAAAAAAGTCTTCACGGGTATGATTAAAGATCTCAAGATGAGATCATCCTGGATTAACCAGGTGGCCCCTAATCCAATGACACGTATCCTTATAAGAGACAGAAAAACAAAAGACAAGGCCATATGAAGACCCATCTGAAAACAGAGGCAGAGATTGGAGTTACGCTACTACAAGCCAAAGAGCTTCCAAAAACTGGAAGAAACAAGAAAGGGTAATCCCTTAGAGCCTTCTGAAAGAGTGTGACCTGCCAGCATCTTTATTTCAGACTTTTGTCCTACAAAACGATGGGATAATAAAGTTCTATTGTTTTAAGTCTCCAACTTTGCAGTAATTTGTTATGGAAGAACTAGAAAACAAAAACAGATATGGTCTCTGGCTTTGGAGAAATTAGTTGGAGAGAAAACACACACAGAAGAATTGTAGAATATTCACACATAAAAAGACAACAGTAAAGTCCGGTGTTATTAAGTGCCACAGGGGTTGCACAGATTTTTAAATACCAGGCATTCATTTATTCCATAAACATCGATTTAGTGATCACCTCTCATGCTCCAGGCTCTGAGAACACAGCAATGAACAAGGCAGTGTATTTCTAGCCTCAGAGAGCTTACAAACTAGGCAGAAACCACGAAACTCAAAAGCACCACAGAGGCCACGCAAGTGATAGAAGCCAATGAGGTAGGGTGAGGGGGCGTATCACTCATTTTCCAACTTTAGGTAAAACAAGGATACAGAGAAACATTTATTTTATTTTTAAATAATTTTGTTTTTATTTTACAGACAAGGTCCTGCTCTGACACTCAGACTAGAACGCAGTGGCATGGTTATAGCTTAACACAGCCTTGAACTTCTGGTCCCAAGTGATCCTCTCATCTCAGCCTCCTAAGTAGTTAGCACTACAGGTGTGCACCACCATGCCTGGATAGAGAAATATTTATCTACTTAAAGGAATATCAGTTCAGACACAGTGGCTCATGCCTGTAATCCAGCACTTTGGGAGGCTGTGGCAGGTGGATTGCTTGAGCCCAGGAGTTCAAGACCAGCCTGAGAAACATAGTAAAAACCTGTCTCTACAAAAATTAACCAGGTGTGGTGGTGTACCTGTAGTCTCAGCTACTCAAGAGGCTGAGGCAGGAGGATCACCTGAGCCCAGGAGGTCAAGGCTGCCATGAGCCATGATCATCATGATCATGCCACTGCACTCCAGTCTAGAAGGCAGAGTAAGATGCCGACTCAAAAAAATAAAAAATATCAGCACAAGCATGATGATAAATAGTAACCAACACTTAGATGTCATTTGGATAGAAACAGCAAAGAGAGGTAGAGACTGTAGTAAACCAGAGATACATGCCCAGCTAAAGGGACAGCTTCACTCAAGTCCCCATTGCCACCACATGGAATTGACAATGCATTATAGTCAACGTTTCTAGAGAGAAATAGGAATTCTCTTAAATACAATCTCCTTTAAATGAAAGCTCAAGTGCTTTAAAATGATCACAGAAGCCAAGGAAAATAAACCAGAGCACATAATCCAGCTTTTAGGCCTCTAGGGCCTTTGCTTCAGATATTGGATGAGTACAGAGGGGAAGATCTCTAGCATGAACAGAACTGTGTCCTCCCACATTCATGATTTGAAGTTCTAACCCTCAATGTGACAATATTTAGAGCTAGGGCCTTTAAGGAGGTAATCAAGGTTAAATGAGGTCATAAGGTGGGTCCCTAGTCCAATAGGACTGGTGTCCTTATAAGAAGATAAAGAACTACCAGGAATGTGCATCATAAAGGAAAAAACGTGTGAGGACACAGCGAGAAGATGGTCATCTGCAAGCCAGGAAGCAAGGCCTTACCAGAAACCAGCCCTGATGGCACCTGATAAATTTGGTTTCACAGCTGGAGAGGAATTTTGCCTCAGGATGAACCGTACCTGATTTAGACCTGATCTTGGGCTTTCAACATCCAGAACTATGAGAAAATAAATGCCTGTCATTGAAGTCACCCAGTTTGTAGTATCTTTTTGTGGCAGCCTGAGCTGACTAATATGGATTGTGGTAACAAAAGGGGAGAGATGTGGTTAAAAAAAAAAAAAATCCAAAAATGTAGAAGTGATTTTGGACCTAGACAACTGGTAGGGGCTGGAAGAATTTTTTGGTTTGTTTGTTTGTTTGTTTGTTTGAGTTGGAGTCTCCTTCTGTCTCCCAGGCTGGAGTGCTGGGGCACGCTCACAGCCACTCCAGTGTCGACCTGCTGGACTCTGGCAATCCCTCCACCTCAGCCTTCCATGCAGCCAGAACCATAGGCACGCGCTGCCACACCCAGCTAATTTTTGATTTGTTGTAGAGATGATGTCTCACCAAGTTGCCCGGGCTGGTCTCAAAACTGTGGGCTCAGGCAATCCACTCCCCTAGGCCTCCCAAAGTGATGGGATTACAGGCTGAGCCATGAAACCTGGCTGAGGCTGGAAGAATTTTAAAGTGCATGCAAGAAAAAGCTTAAATTGCCTTGAAGGGACTGTTGGTAGAAATATGGTCATTAAAGGTAATTCTGTTGAAGGTTAAAAAAGAAAAGAGGAGAGCTATAGAGAAAGTGTCTATCATCTTTAAGAAATATACATATGTAATCATGAACAGAATGTCAGTAGAAATATGAATGTTAAAGGTACTTCTGGTGAAGTCTCAGACCAAAATGTGGAATAGCTATTTGAAACTAGAGGAAAAGCGATTCTTGTTTAAAAGTGCCAAAGAACTTGCCTGAATTGTGTTCTTATGTTTTGTGGAAGGTAGAACTTGTGAGCAACAACCTTAGATATTTAGCAGAGAATCTCACTAAGCAAAATGTTAGTGGTGAGGCCTGACTTCTCCTTACTGCTTATGGTAACATTTGAAAGGAGAAAGACAAATTGAAAAAAAAATTTAAGTTAAAAAAAAAAGAAGCAAGAACTTGATGATTTGGAAAAGTCTCACCCCATCCACATTGCAAAAAATGAAACAAACATGTTCTACAGAGAACACCAAGGATGTGGCTGGACAATCACTCCATAAAGAAATTACCCATTAATTTCATGAGCCATCTCTACAGAAGCCAGGGACAGAGATATACCTGCTGAAACACTGCCAGCTGGGATGAAAGGATATTTAAAAATGGGACAAAGCCGGGCTTGGTGGCTCAGCCTGTAATCCCACGCCTTGGGAGGCTGAGGTGAGTGGATTGCCTGAGCCCGCGGGTTTGAGACCCGCCTGGGCAAGCGAGACCTCATCTCTACAATAAATCAAAAAACCAGCCGGGCGTGGTAGCGCGCACCTGTAGTTCCGGCTACTCGGAAGGCTGAGGCAGAAGAATCGCCAGAGCCCAGCAGGTCGAGGCTGCGGTGGGCGGGAGCGGCCACTGCACTCCAGTCTGGGTGACAGAGTGAGACTCCAACTCAAAAAAATTAAAAAAAAAGGGACAAAATGAAGGAAGGCTATTGGGCTTTGGGAGTCTACAGAAGGAGCCAAAAGAGCTATTCAGCTGAAAACATAAACATGTGTTATCTATGAAGAAAAGGAGAGAATGAACCTGAAGACAATTCAGAGATCATCAAGGCTACCACCTCTCCCATGGGTTCAGAAGGCAAGTCTGTTTCCTCCTCAGTTTTAGAGGGTGAGGCCCCTCCTCACCTTCAGTAGGTCAGGATGCCACCATCCAGCACCCCCAGCAACACAGGAGTGTTGGGGACAGAGCCACCACCCAGAGAAATGGAGGTCATGCTGCCACTGAAGTGGTTCTCAAGGGCAGAGCTTCAAGCCAAAGAGGAAGATCCTCGAAGCTTAATGTCTAGTAGAGTTTGCCTTGCAAGGGTTTGGACTTACTTAGGACCTATCCACTCTTTCTTCTTCCCAATTTCTCTCTTTTGGAATGGAAACGTGTTCTGTTATTGTATTTTAAAAGTATATACATTTGGTTTCACAGCTGGAAACGAATTTTGCCTCAGGAAGAAACATACCTGATTTAGATATTATTCAGATGAGACTTTGGACTTGGAATCAATGCTGGAATGGGCTAAGATTTTTGGGGTTTTTGGAATGGGGTGAATATATTTGCTTGCATTTGGGAGGGGGATAGGGGATAGAATGATACAAACTAAATTGTGTGCCCCCAAAATTCATCTGTTGAAGCCCAAATCTCAGTGTGCCTATATTTGTATATAGGGCCTTGAAGGAGGCTATTAAGGTTAAATGAAGACATAAGGGTGGTGCTAATCCAGTAGGACTGGAATCTTTATAAGAAGTGGCATCATACTAGATTAATACAATTCCTGTCTTAGTCTGCTCAGGCTGCAAAAACAAAACACCACAGACAGACTGCCTTAAACAACAGACATTTATTTTTTCACAGTTCTGGAGGCTGGAAGTCCAAGATCAAGATGCCAGCAGAACCAGCGTCTAGTGAGAGGGCTCTCTACTTGGGTTGAAGTTAGCCACCTTCTCTCTGTGTGACCACATGACCTTTCCTCAGTGCATGTGCACTGGAGAGAAAGAGAGCTCTTCAGTGTCTCTCCTTATAAGGACACTAAGCCTATAAGAACAGAATTCACCTTTATGACTTCATTTAACCTTAATTACCTCCTATTTCCAAATACAGTCACATTGGGGGTTAGAGTTTCAACATACGAATTTGAGGGAGGCACATTTCAGTCCACAGCAATCTTCCTCCGAACTGTATCAGTCAAAGAACACTACAGAACCTATGGGACCTGAGCTTCACCTTAAAGAGTAATGATTATTCTTAGAAAGAGAAGGGAGGATATTCCAGTTTAGAAGAGTCACTCATCAAATGAAAAACTGCAATCAAACATCCTTAAGGCCTTTCCAACCCTGAACCAGAGCATATAGTTGGGCGCGCATAAGGCTCCCATGCAAGATGGAGAAGAGACAAATGTGTAAGATATAAGAAAGGCCAACTAACAGATGAAACGTGTGTCTTTAAACTCTGCTTACTTAGAAAAGTAGAGGTTTCTGGTTGTTTCTATTGCTCTATTGCTCATACATGTATTCAGTGAGGAAAAACATTTATAATAATCCTTTTATGGAAATTCTAGTGTTAGCGGGAGAGAGAAAGAAGAAAAGGAGAGAGGCTGAAAAAGCTAAAGATTCTTTTAGACATTCATTTATTTATATGTTTAAAGCATCTGCTATGTGCCAGAAGTTATTTTAGTTGCCAAGGATGCATCCATGAATAAAACAGACAAAGCCCCGTCTTCAGGGAACCTCCATTCCAGTGAGGAAAGAGAGATAATAAGCAAATAAGTATGCAAATAAATAATATGGCAGTTGTGCAGGGTGTTGTGAAGAAGAAAGGCAGAATAAGGAAGAAAGAATAAAAGGTTCTTCTTTATAAATAGTGATCTTAGAAAGCAGAAACCTAAAGGAAGTCAGAGAGCAAGCCGTGTGACTAAGAGGGAAGGCATTTTAGACAGAGGGAACAGCAAGTGCAAAGTTCTCAAGGTGTTGGAGGAACAGTGTGGGAGGCAGAATTCTAAGAGGGGCCCCATGATCTTCACCCCCTAGTGTTACTCCCATGATTATGTAGGTTAAAGGAATTTTGCAGCTCTGACTAGGATTACGAACCAGGGGACCTTTAGTCAGGAAGATTATCCAGGTAGACCTAACTTAATCATTTGAGTCCTTCAAAAGCACAGAATTTTCTTTGGATGGTAGAAGGAAGGGACATCTGAGAGATTTAAAGAATGAAAATGATCTAATGTACTTTGCTGGCTTGAAGATGAAGGGGACTCCATGGTAGGGAATGTGAGTGACCTCCGGGATCCTAGAGTGGCCCTTCTCTGACAGCCAGCAAGAAAACAGGATCCACAGTCCTACAACCCAAGAGAAATGAATTCTGTCAATGACTTGAATGAATCTGGCAATGGACTTCCCCAACCTACCCACCCACCCACCCCCTCCCCTAGCCTCCAGGTAAGAGCCTAGCCCAGATGACACCTTAATTTCAGCCTTTGGAACCCTAAGCAGAATACATAGCTGAGGCCTGCCCATACTTCCAACTGACAAAACTGTGAGATAATAATTGCCGGGTGTTGTTTTGAGATTGCTACATTTGTAGTAATTTATGAGGCGGCAATAGAAACCTAATCGAAATAGGAGGAGACCAATATGGCAGGCATGGAGTAAGCAATAGAGGTTGTTGAGATGAAATCAGAGATGGCCAGAGGCCAGATCATGCTGGACTTTATGTGCCATGGTAAGGCCTTTTGGTTTTCGACTGAATGAGTGGGAAGCTGCTAGAGGGTTTGAGCAGAGAGAACATGGCTTTTATTTGCTCCTGAGAGTTCAGCACTGCTGGATAAGCTGATAGCCAGAGAAAACAACGCCACTGACGGAGTTCCCAACGACCTCCAGAGGCAGTGGTAAATGCTTGATTATAAAATATTCAGAAGATGCTGGCAAAACGAACGAAGAACAGCCGGAGAGGTTGAGAGACAGAGCATATCAAATATAGCGTTAAAGAAATGCTAGCAATTTAGAAAGAAGAGCAAATCCATCAAGAGGAGTCACATTAAGGCAGCCTGAAATGTAACCATGCTTCCCACTTCCTTCAACTCCCACATTCAATACAAGAAATGCTTTCTGTAGACATTATTCTCTAACAGAGTCAGCCTTGGGACGATGTGAAGCTTGCCCCCACACCATCCTGGCAAATGATTAGCATGTGATTAAACCTGATGATTAGCCACGGCCAGAAATTTAATTGCTAATAGCCGGAGACTCAGGGGGCAGCTTTTGTTGGCAGTTGAGTGCTTTGCCAGAAACTGCCTCCCAGAGGGAGTCGGAAGATTGGAAAGTTGACTAAGGAGCCCCATGGTGGGAAAAATTAAGCTATAGACCCATGAGATAATAACAGTAATAGAGCGAGAGGCAGAGCTTTCCACCCACACACCAAGTCAGAAATACCTCAGGTATAATTAAACCCGACTCCAGAATTTAGCACCTTTTTGTAATAAGAATCTTTACTTGCAGTCCTTAGCATTCTGTTGCCTTGGCAAAAACCCTATCTCTTGACATTTGAGAGGTTTCTGTCCCATTTTCATAGAACAGTTCTGGGGAAGATGCCTTTAAATACATGTTTTGTGTCTGCAGATGCCTTTACCACTAAGTCTCCTCTGGCAGATTGTTTCTATCCTCTACTGTCTTCTCTGTAATGGGCATTCCCCACCTCCATTCTCACCAGCAAATCTTGGGTGGAACATGCCATGCTGACCCCATTGTAGGAGGGTAGCCCAGCAGTCAACAACAAAGATCCCCATGGCACATAATGCTGAAGGAGGATGTCTTTGAGTGCCCACTGCTTGTCTTTGATCCTAGTCCCTGGAATTGACTGGGATCCTGACTCAGGTTGGTCTTTGTGGACTTGGGATTGGTGAATTTTGCTTTTTTGACTGGTTTCGAATTGGTTTTATCCCAACTGCCAACTTGGGAACTTCCATACTCAATTCTGATCTTCCATTCCCATTCTTGCATTCCTTGGTCACAGCCCAAGGTAGTTATCTGGAAAAATGAGAATACTCATAATTTGATCTCAAAGGATGATTGCAATGAACCAGAAGATAACACATGTAAAGCGCGGGGCATGGTAGCCATTTTTAATCAGAAAGCTGGCAAATAAACAGGAAAAGCATAAGGATAAAACTCAGAAAGAATATGCCAGTAAGAGAAAAGATGGGTGTGGAAACAGAATTTTAGAATCGTATTTACATGCAAAAGGTACTGTACTGGGCATTAGAGCGTTTGCTTAAAGCCATATGTGGATGGGAATGCTATGTTTGAAAATCCTAGTAGTGGAAAAACTTCAGTCCTGCTCTAGGCTTCTCTGTCATAGAGAAGACAATTATGATTCATTCAGTAAATATATATTGCATGATTACTATGTGCTAGGCACTAGATATACTGTAGAAGTCAAGCCAAGTCCCTGCCATCGAGCATCTTAATGAGGAAGACATAATAAACATGTACATAACACAAACAAGTATTTACAGTCAAAATAGTCCTGTGAGAGACAGAAAGGGGTATTTTTCAGATAGGGGAATCAAAAAAGTCCTCCTGAAAAAGGCAACATTTGAACTGAGATCTGAGGAATGAGAATAAGCAAAGCAAGCACAGAATGGGAGTGAGGCATTCTAGGTGGGATCTAGGTGGGACAGTGACCGTATTCGTTCACCGTGTACTGAGCTCTTCAAAGCCAACTTTTTACAGGTTATCTCACCTAATCCCACAACTCCACAAGGAAGGCACAACTTTTCCAGGAGGTAATGAAGGCAGCGAGCTGAAGTAAATCGCCCAAGGCAAGTGGCAGTGCTGATTAATACTGAGTTACCTCAGCATCTGACCTTGTTTTGATAACTCAAAGTGAGGGCAAGAGAATGGATTGGAATCACTGAGAACCAAAAAGACAGGCCTTCCTGGTCAAGGGCAAGGCCAGCAGCCACCATGATTGATTTCAAAGGACTCTCTTCTGATTTTTTTTTTATTTATTTTAAGAATGTAGGGTACAATTCAGGATTAGATATACAAATGGTCATTGTACACATAAAGTTTGGGCCTCACTTTGGTCCCCATTTCACCTGGTTTGAGATGAGGTACCCTTATTGATGAAGTATGCCCATCCTCTTCCTCCCCTGGCAGTTTCCCTCTACTGCCAATCCCTCTTTTATAGTATTATAATTGCTCAGGGTCCACTTATGAGTGAGAACATGTGGTACTCAGTTCTTTGTTTCTGTGATAGATCACTGAGTATTATAGACTCTAAATTCATCCAAGTTGCTGTGCAGTTCATAATTTTGTCTTTCTTTATGGCTATATAATATTCCATCGTATATGCATACCAGTTTTTTCATCCAGCCCACTTTTGATGGGCAGCACGGTTGGTTCCATATTTTTGCTATTGTGAAGAATGCTGCAGTAAACATGTGCACACAGGTATCTTTTTTATAGAGTGAGTTGAGTTCTCCTGAAAGAACTCAAATATAACATATATTTTGAGTTTATATATTCCCAGAAGGGAAATTGCTGGGTCGAATGGAAGGTCAGTTTTTAGATCTTTTAGGAATTGCCACACTGTTTTCCACAGAGGTTGTACTAGTTTATACTCCCACCATCAGTGTAGAAGTGTTCCCTTTTCCCTGCATCCTCTCCAGCATCTGTTGTTTTTTGAGTTATTAATGATGGTCAGATGTCAAATGACTCTCTTAAAGAGAAGTGAAATATGAGCCACCAGATTCTGAGTGACAGTTTTGTGCCAGGCATCGTTCACATCCTCCTCACGATACACCATAACGTAAACACTGCACTTCCTGCCTTGTAGATGAAGAAAGAGCTGTATACCACTCTTTCTCCCACACCCCTTTCTCTCCTCTGCCACATTACACACAGACCCAGGCAGAAGCCAAATGTTCAATCTGAAATAGTGGTTCCAAAGGGAAGTGACGTAGGTGATTGCAAGACTTTAAACCATGACATGTGAATATTGGTTAAACCAAATTTAACCCAGAGAAGAAAAGAGGCAGCCAAGAAAGGGGATAAGACGCTGTCTTCAAGTAGTTGGAAAATGGGCCAAATGTGTTCTGTGAGACCTCAGTAGAAAGAATTGGAGTCAGAGTGAGTAAGTGGCTGTGGGTGCCCTGCCCAAATCTCACCCTACCAGACTGGTCCTTTCAGTCCCAAGTTGCTGTAAGGACTGGCTGCCAACTTCTTGTAGCTTCACCCTCCTCTGGAGAATTTGCACTAGGGATATACCACGAAGCAATTGCATGTTTGCTGTCTCCCAGCCACTTTCTTAGACCTGAGTTTTGACATATAAAATGGCTGTCTGCAAATACCAGCCCCTCCACATACAGCTCACTTCAATAGTAATCAAAGAGCAAAAGACTGGTTTGAAGACAAAATGAATGCCACAGTATTCTGATTGTCCCCGGGCAGGAAGACACAAACTGAGAGAGGACACACCTCATATGGCACCCAGGAAACACAGTGGTGGAGTTCTTCCTGCCCATATTTTATTACTCCCTGAGGCTTTCCCTCTCTGGGATAATTTTCAGATCAATTCTCTTTGCACACCTCATATTGGCCTCCTCGCTTTAATCAAGGAAAGTTGGAGACAAAAAAAAAACAAGGATGTACGGCTGTGGCAAAAAGCAGTTATGAAGAACACTATGCCAAGATCAAATATTTATGTCACAGCAAGCTAGCTAACTGATTGTAATATCAAAGGATAATAAATCATTTGAAAAAAGAAAGAAAAGGCAATTGATGTGAATAGTAGAATTTGCCTTTTCATCCGGTGCTGTTGAATCCTGATTTTTTTGTTGTTGTTCATCTAACAATGATCGTTTCTAATTTTCTTTTCTTTCATTTAAAAATACATTTTCCCTCCCCCAAGCCACTCAGATGTACGCAGCTATTAGCTGATTTTTTGTGAAGGAGGCATCGAATTCCATATTTTGCACCCTGTGAAAGGGAACATGTGGTTTTCTGTAACCCATGTCTGGTTTTCAATGGCTCCTGCTGTTGTTACATGATTAAGAAATTGATTGAACTCAAAGAGACTGGAACATTTCAAAGAACAGTCGTGTTCAAATTACAGATTTCAGAAAATGAGACTTATGAAAAATTAACAACATCCAACTGGCCAATATTTCTTTTCCCTAAACACCCCTCTCCCTCTCCCCAAGCCCAAATGGGAAGCGGGTAATAAATTAAATATAGATAACAAAAGAAAAATGGTAATGAACAGTTTGACATCTCTTTACCAATGGTAAAGAGATGTCAAATTGCTCACTGGCATTTTTAAAGAGTACCATCCATCTTGTTGCATTTTTAAAAATATATTACTATGTGCTTCTGTTACAAAATCTTCCTGGAGAAGTCTGCAAACTAGATTATACTTAGAAGCTAAATCACCCTCATACTTATCATCAGTCTATTAATTTTCAGAGAGAATAACCTGATCCTTACAGAAAGGTCAGTACTTATGAAATTTGGTCTTCTCATTTTTAAAATTTATTTATGACAGTTATTGGGATATAATTCACACACCTTACAATCATTCATTTAAAGCATACAAGTAAATGGTTTTCAGTATATTCATAGAGTTGATTTTTGTTTGGGAAACCACAGTTCTGTCACTTTGAATTGGTCTTTTTGGAGGGAGAGTCTTGGGGAAAAAATTGAAAAGAAATTTTAACCTCATGAACTCAAGGAATCAATCCTACTTTTCTTATACCTCATAGCTTCTTTCTTTGAAAATTTGTATCTTTACTTTTGGAAGAATCCATTCTACTGATTGAAGTGCTCTGTGCCTAATGTCAGTACAGAAGTAATTGCATTAGGTTAAAGCTACACTGTCACTCTGGGAAGCATAGTTGGAGCTTTGCTGCTAGAATATAAAAGCTTTATGTCCCTTGTTTTTCCTTGCAGACACTTTTGGGCCACAGCTCATTGCAAACTGATTTTTATGACTTCACATTTGCTCAAGGCAAGTAATTTATTAGGAGCAGCACCGACATAAATTCATAGAGGAAAAACCTTTATAAAATCTCAGTGAACCAAGGTTCACTTTTCACACCTCCTGCTTCCTGTGCATGTGTGTGTATGTGTGTGTGTTTATGCCCACACATCTCTGTGCATGCACAACCCACACATTCGGTCATTCATAGCATGCCCCACAGGTCTGATTCCGTTTGCTTTTCTGCATTTAGAAGAGAAGATAATTGAAAGTGAACACTTTTGTCCATTCAATTCCTGTACCTCATGCTCTCTCATCCCAAGAGTCCTTAACCTCTTGGAGAGGTGGGGCCCGGGTACCTGAATTTTAACCAACTGTCCAGTTGGCTCTGATGCCCTGACACTGAAAAGCCAAGGCTACTCTGTTGCATCCTGAAGACCGGGTATTCAGTGAAGAAGTGGATGGTTTCATGGCTGATAGGGAGACAGAGGCACTGGAATGAAATTCTTGCCTGCCCGGAAGTGTGAAAGCGCCCAAATGGGCATGTGAGCTGTTAGTCTCCTGTGTGCCATGTGCAGGGACAACAACATAAACAAGACTCAGTTCTTGACTGTGTTGAGTGGGAATCTGGACATGTAAACCAATAAAGTGCAATAGAGAATCATAAGCACATAAATAAAAAAATCTGTGTGTGACAAGGCCAGTTTGGGGAAAATTATTTTAGACACTTACAGGTTTCCTATATCTCCTCTTTCCTTCTTCTGACTAGCCCTCTGATACCGCACACAAGTACACACACATATACGCACCCATCACAAACACCCTGTGCACACGCTCAACTTGTAGAGACGAGGTCTCACCAAGTTGCCCAGGCGAGTCTCAAACCCGTGGGCTCAGGCAATCCTCTAGCCTCGGCCTCCCAAAGTGCTGGGATTACAGGCTTGAGCCACCATGTCCAGCCTGGGGTCCTATATTTTACTTGGCAAACTCACACATATCACACCACACACACACACACACACACACACACACTTTTCTATCTGACACACTGGCCTACTAAAATCCCCACAGGTAAAGAGAGTTCTGAATCACTACTCTTTTTTTTTTAACTTTCTACATTGTTTGAATTTTTAGAACACATATGCATTACATCTGAAATTATAAATAAAAAATTGGTCATAAATATTGTATTTATTTATTTAAGAAACAGGGTCTTGCTCTGCCCCCCACTACTGAGGTACAGTGGCACAAAGACAGAATCTGCTTAAGTTGCCCAGGCTGGTCTTGAACTCCTGTCCTCAAGCAGTCCTCCCACCTCAGCATCTCAAACCACTGGAATTACAGGCCCAAGCCACCTTGCCTGGCCTGTTCAGAAATATTTTAAATGCATATTTAGTCCCATGAAGCCATCAACATTCCTGAGAGTGTATCCCCTCCTCGACAATTTGTGAATTGCCATGGAGAGCACCATGTATCGGGAAACATGATACCAAAGAGAAAGGGGCAAGGACAGAGGCCCTGGGAAATGGTCAGCCAGAAACGGACACAGCAGAAGGCAACCAGAAGGGCCCTGGGCATAAGAACTACTCAAACATCTTGATTTTTTTTTTTTAATGCACGTATTGTAACAATAATAGTTACTAGGATCGCCACATCTGGTTGTGCTGTGTGTGCACTGCACAAAGATCTCATGATGAAGAGTGACAAATTCTGCTTTCCCCCTCTTCCATGCCCAGAGGGCATCTTTTTCAAATTTATAAAAAAGGCCCCACAGAGGCTAACAACTACCTCAGTTAGTTAGCATTTAGGAATAATTGTTTCCTGCTAGCTAGTGTGTTAATTGACTTATGAGTCACAACTCCCTGTGGGTATCTCCCTATTATAGAAGCAACACCACTCCAGCCCCAGAAGGTAATATGGAAATTTGTCTATCTCACACTCTGGAAGCTGTCACACCTTATTCAGCCTGGAACCCGTCACACTGGACTCATGAGAAAGAGGTGGAGGATTGTATTTTCCAAACATGACTGCAATCTGCTCTTCTACAATGTGCCTCCCCATCAATAGGTGGAGTCTCATGCCCCAATCTTGAAACCAGGCAAGGTTACAACTGCTTCACCCATAAGGTAGAGCAGAGTTGAGGCAGATGGTTTTGGAGGCTGGGTCAAGACAGGCGAGACAGCTTCCACCTTGTTTACTGGACTACTCCCAGACGTAGCACCCAGCCACGACACTGGAAGTTCAGCTTCCCTGAAGTTGCCATGCTGTGAGGAAGCCAAGCCCCTTGGAGGGCCAGGCATGAGAAATGTGCAGAAATAAACCCTTGGGGCCTTCCAGCCCTCTGCAATTGTGTTCCCACCAACTTTGGAGTCTTTCCATATGAAAACCTCAACATCCTGGAGCAGAGACAAGCTGTCTTCAGATGGGCATACCCCGTCTGACTTCCTGATCCATCAAATCCACAAGTACAAGTCACTAAGTGTTGGAGTAACCTTTACCCAGCCATTGTTCCTGGAACAAAAGGACAGAATGCCACTGACCTATGAAAATGGTGAGGGCCCACAAATTATATCAAAGCCTGGAGAACTGAGTAGTGTAGGCAAGGCCTGCTGTCTTGTCCTAAAATCTTTTTTTTTTTTTTTTTTTTTGAGTTGGAGTCTCATTCTGTCGCCCAGACTGGAGTGCAGTGGCCGCTCCCGGCCACCGCAGCCTCGACTTGCTGGGCTCCAGCGATCCTTCCGCCTCAGCCTTCCAAGTAGCTGGAACTAGCGCTACCACGCCCGGCTAATTTTTTGATTTATTGTAGAGATGAGGTCTTGCTTGCCCAGGCGGGTCTCAAACCCGCGGGCTCAGGCAATCTACTCACCTCAGCCTCCCAAAGGCGCGGGATTACAGGCTGAGCCACCGAGCCCGGCCTGTCCTAAAATCTATCCAATTTGGTCTACCTCCCTCTCTGAGCTAACCAGTACATACTTTTAGCCCATTTGATCACACCAAGACAGAAATTGTAGAACATAAAGAATCAGCAACCAGCAAAGACAACCTCACTCTCTCATCATTGATTATTAGAAGCAATGCTAAGCTATATCCACATTTTCCTACACTGCTCCTACCCTCTGGGGAAATTGGGATTCAGCAACAGCCTAAGCATTCCTGGGTCTCAGGGCTTGCATAGTGCACTCAGCAATGGGAGGAGAGAAAACCTCACAGATAAAATTGGGATACTCTTTCCCAAGGAGAGGGGTAGTTGGATGACTTTTAATGCTTTTTCAGGGGCAGAAATTGTGTTACCATGGTGCTAGCCAGTCACAACCTCCCTTGGGCCTGATTTGGGATACAAAATACAAACTTCTTCCTAATATGTGTAAAAACATGCATAATATGCAAGCATGATTTTTAAATCAAGGAGGGTTCAGCAGAGGGTTTGCAAACATTGCATATACTCTCCCTTTCTGCAGGTAAATATGCAGCCCATTCTGAGAAGGGACACAGAAGACTTGGGAAACCCCCACAAAAATTATGTTAGAAAATTACCACAGTCTGTGCATTTCATCAGTTGCTCATGAAATGAGAGAATCAATGCATAGTGAGCCAGCCATGGAGGTATGAGCCTGTAGTCTCAGCTACCCAGGAGGCTGAGGTGGGAGGATAACTTGAGCCCAGGAGTTTGAATTCAGCCTTGGCAACATAACGAGACCCCATTTCTACAAAATATTTTAAAACTTCAAAAAAGTCATTGTACAGTGTTATCAGGAGTCTTGAAACCTAGGTAAGGAATTCTTTCTGAGGGGAATCCCATGAAATTTTCATGTAGTTTAAACAGGCACCTGATAGGATTCAATAAGTTCCAAGAGGACACCCTAAATCACCTCGATACCTTCATGGGACTCACAATTTAAGACAATCATTGTCTCCGATAAGTAGAAGAGCCAGGATCAATGAAAAAGTTCTGGATCAATGGAAGAGGTTGTGCACCGCTATTCAGAAACAGAAATAATGGCACCACTCATTTTTCATAGTGACATCTGCAAAAGCAACAAAGACTTCTCACTTGGAGCCTCTGCTGGCAACAAAACATAAACGAGGCAGACCTGTAGCCTGGTCCTGAGACTTCACTTCAGCCAATACTACTTATATTATATGCCAAACATCTGTCTGGGAGGGATGGCATTAACCCAGGATCTCTTGCAAAAGGGAAGATATCCAATAAATGACAATCTTGTGGCCTAAGCATTGGCCTCAGACAGGTTTGAATCCCAGCCTAACCACCATCCTGCAAGACTTTGGGAAAGTCATGTTGATCTCTTTGAAACTCATCCTTAATAATCTGTAAAATGAGGCATTTAGACCAGTGTAACATGTATTTCTTAGAATACTAGTCCTAAAGACACTTTATAGAATTAAACAGAAAAAAAGAAAGATTCAGTGATCAAATCAATTTGGAATATGCTGCATATTGAATCACCCTTTAGAAGAATCCCAAGATGCATTGATATATAGAGGTTCTGAGAAGTCCTGTATTTAAAAAACTGGTTTCATTTTGTTTAACTCAGCATTTTTTTTTTTTTTTGAGTTGGAGTCTCACTCTGTCGCCCAGACTGGAATCCAGTGACTGCTCCCAGCCACCGCAGCCTCGACCTGCTGGGCTCTGGTGATCCTTCCACCTCAGCCTTCCAAGTAGCTGGAACTACAAGCATGCGCTACCACGCCCAGCTAATTTTTTTTGTTTTGATTTATTGTAGAGGTGAGATGTCACCAAGTTGCCCAGGTGGGTCTCAAACCCACAGGCTCAGGCAATCCACTCACCTCAGCCTCCCAAAGCGAAGGATTACAAGCTGAGCCACCAAGCCCGGCTTAACCCAACATTTTCAAACCATGGTGGATCACAAAATCCATTTAACTGTAACTCCCATTAGCACTCCAAGAATGGATCCATGGAACCCATTTTGTGAAATGCTGGGCTTTGTTCATTTGTCCATTCACTAACACTGTTCTCTTAGTCTCCCCACATTCCAGAATTATTTCATTCAACCTCAATTAGTTTGCTCGTTTGCACGGAATATACACCAAGGGATGCACAAGGAAACCAGTGGAATCAGAACCAGATCTGAGGTCTCATCAATAGGATTCTGGTTGTAAAAATATTAACACATGAGATCTCTAGGGGGCAGAGAAGCTTCATGGAAGAACTGGGAAATATTTTCATCATCATGCCAATGGTCCTGTTATTCTCTATGATGCCACAGACACAATTTAGCCACTGCCTGGTACAACAGGGTAGACTCTTCTTCCTTAATAGCTCCCAAAATAGCAAGAATGTTCTCCTTATTCCCAGAAGTAGACAACTCTAAACAATTTTATATCGCTGTTCTGAGAACTGAATATTTATCTTGCCACTCTTTGGTTACAATGCCTAATCCAAAAATAGCCACTAGGTTTATGCCCTGTTCTCTCACCTGCTTGGACTTCTGGGGAAACAAAGATTCTGAGATCACATCCAGAATCATCAACAAAGAGTTCTGTGATTGATTAATGATGTCTGCATGTGATCAGGGAGCTGTCCTGGCTCTGAACTAAGGTAAGGTAAAAGCCACTATCCAGAAACAATACAACTATTACAAAAATCACCAGAAAAATCAGCCATATATTAGCGGGGGGGGGGGAATATATATATATTTCTCTTAATACCACCAGCACTCAAGAAAAAAATTTGTGAAAAAAAATGAGTCCAGCCTGGCTCGGTGGCTCAGCCTGTAATCCCGTGTTCTGGGAGGCTGTGGTGAGTGGATTGCCTGAGCCCACAGGCTCGAGACCCTCCTGGGCAACTTGGCAAGACCTCATCTCTACAACAAATAAAAAAAATTAGCCGGGAGTGGTAGTGTGTGCCTGTAGTTCCAGCTACTTGGAAGGCTGAGGCGGAAGGATCGCCAGAGCCCAGCAAGTCGAGGCTGTGGTGGCCGGGAGTGTGCCACTGCACTCCAGTCTGGGTGACAGAGTGAGACTCCAACTCAAAAAAAAAAAAGAAAAGAAAAGAAAAATGAGTCCATTTTATTACACTCCCAGATCCTGCTACTGATTCTAGTGGAATTAGAGTTAATAAACCTCTGAGATGGAAGATTGAGTTGTAGTTGCAGCAATTTCCATTTTATTTGGTTACAGATAATATGTACTCACCAAAAGTAACTTTATTATTCTTCTGACATCTTTTATCTAATTCAGGAATAGGCAATCTCAGCTGTAAAATGAGCGTGCCGCATGCCAATATTTTCAGAAGCTGGGCAAACCCCTAAGTGCTGGTATGCTTGGAGAAGGAGCCACACTTGGCCCCTCTGGGTAGAAGAAATACCCGTTCCATGTCCATGGGATCAAATACACATGAGTGTGTTAGTGACAGCTGCTTCCAACATCTTGGTCACTGCCTTGTGGAGAGGGGGGCAGGAATCATTAAGCTGCTTTATAGGAGTTGGGAAGCACCTCCAGGTCTTATACCCCCAAACACTCAGAGTCTCCAAATTGAGCCATGTAGCCAGAAATCTGGCCATTCATGAGGCCAGGAATTTTAGGAGAACTGAATTCTAGACCTGCACTGTCCAAGAGTGCTTTCTGTCCAATATGGGAGTCACATGTGTCTACAGAGCACTCATAATGTGGCAGATGCCACTGAGAACGGAGAATTTTTTACTTTATGTCATTTTAATTAATATAAATATAAACAGCCACTATGTGACTTCAGTCAATTTATTTCATTTCTCCCATCCTCAGTTTTGCTTTCTACAGACCTCACAAATTCACCCACTTCTTTCCATCCCTCTGGCAGCACCCTAATTCCCTAATCCCAGCTACTCAAGCTTTCTGGACCCTGGGTAGTCACGGTAGCCTCCTAACTAATTCTCCTTGATGACTGCGCATGGTGAGCACTTTTGAAAAGAAAAATTGAATTAAGGAATCTGTCAATGGTAAACTGGACATGGTGGCTATAATCCCAGCTACTCAGGAGGTTGAGGTGGGAGGATAACTTGAGCCCAGGAGTTCAAGGTGAGCCTGGGCAATATTAGCAAGATCCCATCTCTCAAAAATAAAAATTTTTTTAAAAATAGATTTTAAAAAAGAAAAAAGTCCAGGAGCGGTGGCTCAAGCCTATAATCCCAGCACTTTGGGAGGCCGAGATGAGAGGATTGCCTGAGCCCACAGGTTCGAGACCAGCCTGGGCAACATGGTGAGACCTTGTCTCCACAATAAATCAAAAAATTAGCTGACATGGTAGTGCGCGCCTGTAGTTCCGGCTGCTTGGAAGGCTGAGGGGGAAGGATCCCCTGAGCCCAGCAGGTGGAGCTGTGGTAGCCGGGAGCATGCCACTGTACTCTAGCCTGGATGACAGAGTGAGACTCCAACTCAAAAAAAAAAAAAAAAAAGAAGAAGAAGAAAATCTATCAATGGTTTTCCAGTGCTCTCCAGATAAAGGCCAATTATTTGGTCAATTTATGAGACCCTATATGGGTGGTCTGGGTCCTGTTTCCTTCACAGCCTTGAATTCTCACTGTGATGCCTTTGCCCTCTCTCTGGGCTGCAACCACTCTGACCTTTCTTGTCTCCAGGATCTTTGCACATTCTTTGTTTCCTATTTCTGGCTCTCCCTCATCCCCTTTTCTCCCTTTGCCATATTAATTCTTACACTTCTTTAGGACTCAACTCAAGCATTACTTCTCTAGGGAAAACTCCCTTTTGGTCTCCATCCTCTGTTGGAAGACTGTAGTCCACCTCATCCTCTCTTGGGAATGTAGTCTACTCCTCCAGAGCACCGCCATCTGCCTACTTCAAGTGTGTTGCTTACCACATTACAGGAGAGCCCTATCTTGCCAGAAACTTAGTAGCATTTCAGGGCTATGGAAGGGCAACATTAGAATATATAGAAGATTTAGGGGGACTGGTTTAAGGCAGTTCTTTCAATGCAAAGTCTGATAGAGCTTAGGCAAAGTTCATAACATAATCATTTAGGGTTGGTGGACACAACAAGACGAGGCTCTTGAAACAGTCTTGAAAAGTCATCTGCGACCTGTTGCCTGAAAAAGAGGTATTTACCTTAATGAGAGCTAGCTGGAAAGTCTCCAGTATGGATAAACAGATTTTTCCCAACAAACTGTACATTGATTTGCAACTTCGGCTTCTGGGACAAGAGTTTCCAGGAATAGTAAGTCATGCTAATGTGAACAGTCAACAGGAAACCTTTGTTAATGAAGACAGTGAGCTGAGAGGCCTGTGGATGGCTCTCGTTCTCAGCACCTAAGAGAATTTGCAGTTATACAGTTGGGTGGTCATTTGATTAATGTCTCTCTCTCTCCCTTAGGCTGCAAACTCCATGAGAACAGGGACTCTGTCTGCCTCTTCAGTCACCACTTGTATCCCAACACTTAATCTAGCATGATGTCTGGCAATAAATATTTGTTTAACAACTAAATAAACAAACATAAGGAAGGAATGGAGATTTTGCATAGGGTAGGGAAGTTAACTGTGAGAAAAATGCTAGGAGGAGAAAAGGGGCGAAGTGACACGGTACAGAATACAGTTTGACTCCCAAGCATGTTTCTGGCTACAGTAACACTCTCAAGACCCAGAGGTGCTCTGTCCTCTGTCTTCAGTATCCATAGTTGTCTATCTCTGTCCTTTGCTCTTTCTTCCTGAGTATCTAGGACTCCACAGCACCCCCTTCCCGCCTCATCCCTTCCTCCATCAAAGCCTTCAATATACCAGTCTAGGCAACATAGTGAGACCACGTCTCTACAAAGAAAAATAAAAATAAAAATAAATTAATCAGAAGTGATTGGCAGTAGTGGGAAACTGCCAAGGGATGGGGGTGGGATTGGCAGTTGAGGGAAACTCCCAGGGGAGGGAGGAGCACACCTCATCAACAAAGGTACCTACATAATGAACATTTGTATACCTAATCCTGAATTGTACCCCACATCTTAAAAAAAAAAAAAATTAGCCAGGGATGGTGGCGTGAGGAGTCTGAGGCAGAAGGATTGCTTGAGCCCAGGAGGTTGAGACTGCAGTGAGCTATGACCATGCCACTGCACTCCAGCCTGGGTGACAGAATGAGACTCTGAGTCAAAAATTTTTTTTTAATCTTTCAATCGATCACATCCCATCTATCCCTATAAGTCAAAGTCAAGTCACTATAGCCTTTCTCCCAGAAGTTCCTTCATCAGCAGCTTGGTTTCCTGTTGCAGAACCAAAGGCTTTCCTCTAATAAAGGGACTCAAACTGCCCCTTTCCTTGGGTAAGCAGACAATCATCCCATCAACCTGCACTAAACCTCTTCTTCTGTGTGCCCAGGTACTTCTTGAGCAAGCATGAGGCAGAGAATTGGGCTGACGACACTTCTGGCCATCTGCAGAGAGCTCTGCTGACAGGTGTCCACACGGTCAAAGCGCTCACAGGTTATATCGCAGTCCTTCCTGTGCTGGGGGGTTAAAAGGTTGATCTCAGGACTAGTGCTAGCTGATTATACTTAGACTCTTCATGAGTTTACAGAGACATCCACGAGGGGGCATGGTTACTAAAGACCACATTACAATCTCCCCCATTCCAGGTCACAGAAGTTCTGAGTTAGGTCTCTTCCAATTGTAAAAGGCAGAGATCCAATTAAAACAATCTTAAACAAAGGAGGAGTGAGATCTTGGTGCCCATCTCTAGGAAGTCCATGGCATGACTAGATAGAGGCTTCAAACCCCATCCTGAGGAGCAATCTCTTTGCTTCCTTGGCTTTGCTAACTTCATTCTTAGGCAATTTCCAGGCTCACCTGATCTTTTCTATTCTCAAACTCAAACACAAAATTTCCCTTATCACTTCATATCCTTCTCAGTCCCTCCTGATGCACTCTGAATGGCCCTACCCAAGTCATATACCAACCCATACACCACTCATTGGTTCTTTGACCAACCTGAGACCCGATTCCACCCCTGTGCAGAGGTGTTTGGACACCTTGATTAGCAGAACTACCCAAACCACAGAGAGTAGGGAGAAGGTCACACTCAAAAAGAATGATGGGGACAGGCCAAAGTGTGGCAGATGTCCATGGCTCTAGTGCCACTGCAAGTGTGACCCAAGGACCAGCAGTATCAGCATACCTCAGGAGAGCATGAAAAACACAGACTCCCAGACTCACCCCCAGACCTGCTAATTCAGAATCCCTGGGCTTGGAACCCAGAAGCTATGTGGGGTTTGCTGTTGTTATTTTCTTTTGTGTTTGTCTGAGTTGGAGTCTCACTCAGTTAACCAGGCTGGAGTGCAGTGGCATGATTTTGACTACCACAGCCTCAATCTGCTGTGCTCAGGCAATCCTTCCACCTCAGCCCTTCCAAGTAGCTAGAACTATAGGTGTATATGCCACCATGCCTGGTTAATTTTTTTATTTATTGTAGAGACAAGGTCTCACCAAGTTGTCCAGGCTGGTCTCAAACCCCTGGGCTCAGGCAATCCTCTCGCCTTCGGTTCCCAGAGTACTGAGATTACAGTTGTGAGCCACCGCATCCAGCCAGAAGCTGTGTTTTAACAAGGCTCCCAGGTGATTCTGATACATGCTAAAG
This sequence comes from Tarsius wallacei, assembly GCA_963574415.1. Classification (NCBI taxonomy): domain Eukaryota; kingdom Metazoa; phylum Chordata; class Mammalia; order Primates; family Tarsiidae; genus Tarsius; species Tarsius wallacei. The sequence goes on along the minus strand of CAUYQG010110784.1, from coordinate 40,350 downwards.
TCTGAGTGTACCTTTCCACCCACCAGTTAGAAATCACAAGCTGAAAAGTAATAGTTGTCCACTGAGCAATCGTTCCTGGAAACAAACGCAAGGAATCTAGCAACAAGAATCATCCAGCATTTATAAAGGCTCTTTCATCATCTGGGAATCACTAAACGGGCCTACTTATGTCAGGCCCTGAGCTGAATTCTGCAGATCCAGAGGTAGATACAGAGCCATTTTAGTAACCTAGAACCAAAAATTTTCAGTCTCGAATGAACTTTCTAAATGCATTATCATATTCTTTTGGTGAGATTGTTAATTGATACAAAGTTTTGGAGGGCAATCAGGCAATATAGACCAAGAATCATAAACATATTTATTCTCCCAATAAGTCCACTTCTAGAAAACAATTTCCTAGGATGTAAACAGTGATATAGCTCAAAGCTTATATATGAATCTTGGTAGTATTATTCATCACAGAAAATAATGACAGCAATCAGAATAGCCAATAATAGGAGAATGGCTAAATAAATTATGATTCATTCATGAAAAATTACACCCCTGACTAGTTTTTAATGAGCTGGGAAAATGATTACCATATAACATTAAGTTTTATAGAAGCATGATACTCTGTCTCAGTTTTTTCACCTTCCAGAACTCTGTGTATTAGTTATCCACTGCTGTGTAACAAATTACCCAGGAACTTTGTGGCTTATAACAACACCATTAATTATATCACAGTTGCTGTGTGTCAGGAATTCAGGAACAGCTTAGCTGGATCCCTTGGCTCCAGTTCTCTGACAAGGCTGCCATCATCTTAAGACTCAACGAGGGGGACAGGCATAATGGCTCATAGCTGTTATCCGTGTTTTGAGAGATCAAAGCAGGAGATTGCTTGAGGCCAAGAGTTCAAGACCGCCTAGGCAACATAGTGACATACTGTCTCTACAAAAATATTTTAAAATTGGCTGGAAAAAAAATTAGATGGGCATAGTGGAGTGCACCTATAGTCCTAGCTATTCAGGAGGCTGAGGCAGGAAGATCACTTGAACTAAGAGGTCAAGGCTGCAGCGAGCCATGTTGTCGCCATGGCACTCCAGCTTGGGTGAAAGAGAGACAACCTGTCTCAAAAGCAAACAAACAAACAAAAAAAAAAAAAAACCACGCTCACTTAGGGGTCAGCATCCAGGCTCAATCTGGTGGTTGTTGGCAGGACACAACTCCTTGTGAGCTGTTGACCAGGGGCCTCCTTCTGTTCCTCGTCATGTGGACCTCTCTATAAGGTGGTCTACACCATGACAGCTTGCGTCATCAGAGCAAGCATGCAAGAGGGCAAGAACAAGTGTCAGCAAGATGGAAGTCACAGTCTTCTAGAGCCTAAACTTGGAAGGGACATCCATTACTTCTGCCAAATTCTGCTCATTAGAAGCACCTGCTGAAAAGGGTTTACCCTGTGAAAGTCCTTGCAGCAATGTCACAATTCCTTCCTGTGCTTAAGGGCTAGCCCGTGGTCTCAGGAGCCATGCTAATAGATTATACTTAGGATCCCCATGAGCTTACTGAGATATCCTTAGATCCAGCTCACACACAAGAAGCGGGGATTCTCCAAAGCCACGAATACCAGTAGAAGGGCTCATTGGAGCCATTACAGAAGCAGCCTGGCTCACCTTCAACAGCCAGCCAGAGGCCACCAGCTGAAAGTCGACCTGGCCTTTCCCATGACCTTCAGCCATGATTAGAGAACAAAGCGGATTTCAAGCACCTGATGGTTTTCACTGAGCCAGAGGTCAATGAGCACTCAGGAGCAGCAGATGCAAACACTGAAAAAAGGATTAAACATTTAGAAAGATTGTCTCATGTAAACACAGACTGAAGATCATAAATATTAGAGATGCATAGATTGAGTGGCCATAGGAAATTTAGGTCCCTAACTTGAATTTAAAAGTCCCCAAAACCAAAGACTCAGACAAATGCCAGAAGCGCCTTTTTCACAGACTTTGAAAAAGAAACAAGACATGTAATCAGCAAAGTAACACTGGGAGGCTCTGTGGTGCCTCACCCAAATCTCTTTTCTTGAGAGAGACACCCATGCTCCTCCATTCCCACACCACCCACTGGGAGTGCTGGCCACTAATGGTATTCAGTTATCCCTTCTCCAGAGAATTGTCCTCAAATGGCAGGTGCCAGGTCTCCCAGAAAGTGGCCCAACTGTTCCAGAAAATGGCCCCCTGCCTGGCAAAGGGGATGGTACTACAGTGCAAGGCTCGACTACCCCAATCTCCCTCCATGGTCAGTTCCTTGTCCCAAACTATCCTGCTCCCCCACTCTTTTACAGGCTTTTCCCCCTGCAGAAATCAAATACATCCAAGTCTCTGTCTCAAGCTCTGCTTTTAGGGGAACCAAACGAAGATAGTATAAAAGATAGAAGATGCCAGGCACTGTTGAAAGAGCCAGTTCTCCAGGACATATGCCAAATACTAAGAACATTTGATTGATTACAGTTGGTAAAGGCCAACTGTCCAGCCACAAGGATTGGTGTGGGGGAAGTACAAAGCTTGGCCCTATAAGAAGTCTTTGTTATTGTTAAGTGAATTGGCCTTACAAACTCAGGCAGAAATAGTAATGGGAGAGAGCCACTCAGGAATGGCTTTCTTCTGAGTCTCAAGGTGGTAGATAAAAGTATTGATCCCAAACCATCCTTGGATGATTACAGTTAGTGGCAGCCAGGAGCATCATGCCAACAAGGAATAGTTGACCTCAACACAGGAGTGAAGTACCAAACCCAAGTCACCTCTGGAATGTAGACATGAGAACTAGGCTTTGGAGTCTGGGAGGTCTATGTTAAAATTCTAGAAGAGCTATTATCTATCCCTAGGTCCGCCGGCAAATATATTCAACTTCTCCATGTCTCAGTGTAGTCATTTCCTACAACTGCTGTAACAAATTACCACACATTTGGCAGCTTTAAACAACACGTGTATTCTCTTACAGTTCTGGAGACCAGAAGTCCAGAATAAGTAATATCAGGCTAAAGTTAATGTGTTGGCAGGGCTTTTTTCTTCTGGAGTCTTACAGGGAAGAGTTCATTTCCTTGCCTCTTTCATTTTTTAATGGCTGTCAGTATTCTTGGGTCCTGGCCCCTTCCTCCATCTTCAATGTTTGCATCACTCCAATCTCTGTTCAAATTGCCTGCTCTTCTGTGTCAAGTCTTCCTCTTCCTCCCTGTTATAAGGACACTTGTGATTGATTACATTTAGGAACCACCTAAACAGCCATGGATAATCTCATCACAAGAGTCTTAATTACAGCTCCAAAGGCCATTTTGCTATATACATTAATATTTACAAGGCCAGGTACGCACCATGGCTCACACCTGTAATCCCAGCACTTTGGGAGGTTGAGGCTAGAGAATCACTTGAGCCCAGGAGTTCGAGACCAGCCTCAGCAACATAGTGAGACTTCATCTCTACTAAAAAATCAAAAAATTAGCTGGACAGGGTGGCATGTGCCTGTAGTCCCAGCCACATGTGAGGCTGAGGCAGAAGGATCACCTGAGCCCAGTCGGCTGAGGCTGCAGTGAACCCTGATCATGCCACTGCATCAGTAACATTTCCATACTTCAGAGGTAGGACCCAGATATTATTGGGGTCATTATTCAGCCTACCATACTCAGTTTACTCACATGTGCAGTGGGAATAAGTTTGTCTCCTCATAGGGTTTTTGTAATGATTATAAAGCTCAAATGTAAGGCCCTTCTACCCCATGAGATCAAACTGTCTTCAAATCCTAGTTCCACCACTGTGTAGCAAAGAATTTGACCTTACCCAAAGAGGGCTCTGGCCTCTATCCTTGGCTTATGGGAGGTAATCTATGTCATATCTAAAAAGAGTGTCTCTTTTTAGGGTAGGGACTGGCCACACCAGATCTTAGGGTGGGGCTGGCTGCTTCTGATAGTCATGGGATAGGGACTGGCCACACCAAAAAGGCCAACAACAGGACTTAGGGTGGGGCCTGTGGTCAAGCTGTGTCAGTTGACCTGAAGACTGAGTTCAACCATGTAGGCAATCAACCCATCAATTAACTATGCTTATGGAATTATGCCTCGTAAATACTCTGACACTAAAACTTAGGTGAGCCTTATTGGGTTGGTAATACCTGACATATCAATGCAAGGAGGCTCATATAATACAATAAAGCAATAGAAGCTTTGCATTTGAAACTCTTCCAGACTCTACCCCACTCATCCTTTCCTTTGGCTGGTTAATCTTTATCTTTTCCCTGTAATAATCTGTAACCATGAGGACTTACGGAACTCACGGTTTCAGTGAGTTCTGTAAGTCCTTCCAGCAAGTTATAACACCTGAGGGTTGTTTGGGGATGAGATTGCTCCCTCTAACTTTGTAGCTGGTGAAACCTCCTTGCAGTTGGTGTTAGAAATGGGAGAAGGAAGTCTCATGTACAAACTGTTCCCTCATACTTTGCAGTTTGGCTAACTCAGGTAACGCTTACTAGCTCTGTGTCCTTGGACAAATTATTTCTCTTTGCCTCCGTACCCTAACCTTAAAATGGGGACACCTGATAGGGTTGTTGTGAGAATGAAACGAGTTAGTATATGAAAGCACCCAGAAGAGTATTGGTGCATACAAAATAAGCACTAGATCAAGTAAGAGGGAGCACTCAGAAAAAATGAATTACTGTTTTGGAGGGTGAGTGCCTTGAAGTACAGATTTCCCCTGCTAGGTAAGCGTTCCAAGAGCCCATTGGCATCATTGTGCCAGCTGGCATTGTTTTGAGAGACTGCATTTGGCTTCAGTGAATTTCTTTTGGAGATTCAATGAATTTGCCCATTTCAAGATGGGTGACTTACGAGCACACCTGCCCACACCTCACTGAGTTTTTGACCAAAAGTGGCACGATCTTGTGCCCTACCCTCCCTAGTAACCCAATCTCTCCAATAGCAAGTTTTGTTTTGTTTTCCTGGATGAAAAAAGTCCTGAAAGGGAAACATTTTGGCAATGTGGAAGATGTGAAACAAAAAACAGCAGAAGCACTAAGAGGCATCAAAACTGATGAATTCAAAAACTGTTTTGAGCAGTGGAAAAAGCATCTCGACAAGTGTATTGCATCAAACGAAGAGTACTTTGAAGGTGACTGAAATTTAAACATGTAAGAATAAATACACAATTTTTTTATAAATAAAATCTGGTTTGGGGGCTCACCCTTGTATCTTTAGTGGGAGCAACGATGGTTCTTGGAGGCAAAAAAAATCATTATTTTAAATATAAAGCACAGATACACATACTCTACATAAACAGGTATATAGTGTGTCTATAGTATTAAAACGTGCCAGGTACAGTGACACAAGTCTGTAGTCTCAGCTACTCGGGAGGCTTAAGTAGGAGAATTGCTTGAGAGCAATTGCTTAAATTAAGGCTGTAGTGAGCTATGATGGTGCCACTGCACTCTAGCCTGGACAACAGAGTAAGACTCCATCTCCCCCTCCCCTCAAAAAATGTGTTGGGGAATTAGATGGGATTAGAAAAAGCTCTAAAGCTTTCTTGGGGGACAGGGTTGGGGTGGCAATAATGAAACAAAGGTTAAAAACACTGCCCAAGATGGATGCTAATGATGGTGATGGTGATGACAGATAGAGATCAACTACTCCAAATGGCTGAAATATGTTTCTGTTGCTTGGGCAGATTCCTAGTCTAGGGACTGGTCCGTCCAGATTGCTTCTCCAGAACCCTCACCCCATCCCAGGCCCTTCCAGAATTTCAGGGTTGCAATCCGTTTGGACTGTTCTCAGCTAGGGGAAATGCTTCCTGCTACCTCCTGCATTGGGGCCAAGGCTGACAGCCCTGCTCCCTCACCTCCACCCCTGTTATGCTTATCACTAAAGCCAAATCATTTGTATGTTTGCATTGACAGTGTCTTACTTCTCCTTAAAATCTGTTTTGAAATGGATGGATGTGTAAAACGCATACACACACACACACACACACACATACACATTTGCACACATAATGTAAATTAGCCCCAGAATGACTGATTTTTCTGTAATTCTGAGAAAAGAGAAAGCTTGCCCTAAGAAGGCATCATCTATCTGCATACAATTTGGGCTAGAAAGATAAATTCCTTATCAGTACCCTATTACATATCTCTCAACCCAGCACTAGGAAATGGTGACTTGAGACAACGAATATCATCAGTGCTGTGAATTCAATGTAATTGTATTTCATGGAGAAAAGGAAAAATGTCTCAACTCAGCATACATGTTCACTGTACCATCTGGGGTATCAGAACAGAGATAAAAAATAGAACAATCACTCATTCTATCATGAATCCAGTCACATGTTTCTTAAACACAAAACATGAACACCATTAGGTTAAGGGAAAAGAAATCAGCTTGACAGCTTGTTATTTTCTGGAATCCAGTCACCTTTTACTGAACACCTACTTTTGACCAAGGACAGAGGTAGCTGCCTCAAAGATATTCTCCCCTTGCTGAATCCTCTCAACCAGCCCTTCTTACAGAGGAGGTAATTGACTCAGCCTGAAAGTGGCAGAGCCAAGTGTTGAATGCATGTTCCTCAGGTTTAATATTATGATTCTAGGCCAGGCATAGTGGCTCATGCCTATAATCCCAGCACTTTGGGAGGCCGAGGTGAGAGGATTGCCTGAGCTCATGGGTTCGAGACCAGCCCGGGCAACTTGGCGAGACCTCATCTCTACAATAAATCAAAAAAATAGCTGGGCGTGGTGGCATATGCCTATAGTTCCAGCTACTTGGAAGGCTGAGATGGAGAGATCACCTGAACCCAGTAGGTCGAGGCTGCAGTGGCCATGAGCATGCCACTGTAATCCAGCCTGGGCAACAGAGTGAGACTCCAACTCAAAAAAAAAAAAAAAAAGAAAAAAAGAAAACAATACTATGAACCTTTGAATTTTAAAGTACCAAACAGGTCCCAACTGAAAATGTCATGTATGGGCTCACCAAACTAAAAAGTCCAAGAGTACGTGCTTCAGACATGGCTGGATCCACTGGTTCAAACAATGTGATCAGGACTCTCTCCTCCTCTCAGCTCCACTTTTTCTGGGTAGAGTTTGTTCCTCAGGGAGACTCTTCCCTCTCAGTGGTCCCCAGAAATCCCAAGTCTAAGTCCTCATAGCTCAGTAACTTCAGCAGCTACTAAAAGAGGTTTTTCAAATTAGCTGGTTGTGGTGGCACATGCCTGTAGTTCCAGCTACTTGGAAGTCTGAAGCAGAAGGATCGCCTGAGTCCAGCAGGTTGAGGTTGCAGTCGTGGTGAGCGTGCCACTGCCCTCCAGTCTGGGCAACAGAGTGAGACTATGACTCACAAAAAAAAGAGAAGTTTTTCAGCCAGACACAGCAGCTCATGCCTGTAATTCCAGCACTTTGAAAAGCCAATATGAGAAGATAGCTTGAGGCCAGGAGTTTAAGATCAGCCCAGGCAACATACCAAGACATTGTGTCTACAAAAAAATCTGAAAATTAGCCAGCTGTGGTGGCATGTGCCTGTAGTCCCAGCTACTCAGGAGGCTGAGGCAGGAGGATCACCTGAGCCCAGGAGGTCAATGCTGCAGTGAGCCGTGATCATGCCACTGCACTCCAGCCTGGGTGACAGAGTGAGACCCCCACTCAAAAACAAAACAAAACAAAAACACAAAGAGAGGTTTTTGGGTTTTTTTTCATTTCTCTCTCTTTCTGGCAGTGTCTAGGAAAAGCCCTAGGACAGAAGCATTCACTGTTAGGAACAGAGAGATGAATGTTTTGATTGGGCAGAACTGGGTTATATGCCTACTCTTGGAGCTGTGGGTAAGGAGGGTGGAAACTATTGAACTGGGGGATGGAGTGAAAATCAAGATGATCTTCCCAGCACATGGAATAAAGGGCAAATGTAGACACACAGACACATATTCTATATCACCCAAGAGAAAGTAAATAACCCCTCTTCCCTTCTCCCATTCCCTCCCCCACCCAGCATTCTATCCTCTGACCCTGCTTTGCCCTCAAAGCACTTCCCACTCTGTTGTGTCATAGCATGTATTTATTTCTGCAAAGGCAGACTCTCATCACTGTTATAGCCCCAGTACCCAGAAGAGTGCCCCACACAGAACACGGTTTATTATTAGTTAAATGAAAGACTGAGTGAATCAGAAACCCCAACCTACCTCTCAACCATAATATATGGTTTAGGTGATGGGGCAAGTTAGAGAGGAGAATAAATGATCAGCACACCTGGTAGGTGCTTAATAATTGCTCACTATCTGCACACACAGGAGAATGGAGAACAAGCCCCACCCTTGACCCCTACCAGCCTACTGCTGAAAGAGACTAAATAGATTCTGGGATCTGTCATGCCTGGCTAGGAGGGCAGCTGACCTGGAATGTCTGTTACAGTGTTGTTGCTGGGTCACACCTGCAGACCCTCCCATTTGGTAAGTCTTAGGTGGGGCCCATAAATCTGCATTTCTAACCCATTTCCACATGTTGCTGCCACTGCTGCTGTGACTCCAGGTTACCGCATTTTGAAAGCCAAGCTTTCCCACTGTCAAGGACAGCTTTCCTAATAGTTATTTCCCAGAATGATGTGGCAGCCACTAATGGCAGAGGGTCTTTAAGAAGGTACAGCAGGAAGTCGCCCAGAGAAACCAAGTTTGCCAATGTTGTTAAATCAGTCACTAAAAGTAATTGCTGCAGGTGCCCCTAGCAAACTCTTTTTTTTTTTTTTTTTTGAGTTTGAGTTTGAGTCTCACTCTGTCGCCCAGGCTGGAGTGTAGTGGCATGCTCACAGCCACCGCAGTCTCAATCAGCTGGGCTCTGGCAATCCTTCCGTCTCAACCTTCCAAGTAGCTGGAACTACAGGCATGCACCATGACGCTCAGCTAATTTTTCTAGATTTATTGTAGAGATGAGGTCTCGCCAATTTTGCCTAGGCTGGTCTCAAACTTGTGGACTCAGGCATTCCTCTCACCTCGGCCTCCCAAAGTGCTGGGATTATAGGTAGGAGACACCGAGCCTGGCCACTTAGCAAACTCTAAATGTTGTGGTTCTCAAACTGCGATCCTTGAACTGCCCGCTTCAGAACCCCCTGGAGAGACTGTTTAAAGGTAGATTCTGATTCTGTGCCATCCAGGAATTGCTTGGCACTCACACAAGTATTCTGTGAAGTACTCTCAGAACCAGGAACAATACCACTGAGGCAGCTGATCTAAGGGACACAGAGGAAGAAAGGGAAAGCAGATTTGCTAAGCAGACCCATCCACCACACACCAGATCCTTGATATACATAACTGCTTGACAAACAAAACTCTTGTGAGATGGCTATAATCAGTCCCATCTTACAGACAAGGAAACCAAGGCTCAGAGAGGCTTATTAATTTGCTTAGCTAATGAGCATAGTACAGATTCAAACCTACAATGTTGACTTCAAATCCTTCCTTCTGTCTGCCAAATTAGATAATGAAAAGTGAAGGCTGAGCAGACACTGGCAGGAAGCTCTAGGAGGTGGCACTTCGCGAAGACCAAGTGGCTTCTCAGAAAGGAGAGGCCATGAAAGCTGTTGTCTTGGAAAACTTCTAGTTGTACAACATTCTGCCAGTGCTGACAGACAGTGGGCACCATTCTAAGGTCTGTCTTCAACTACATAGCCACCCAATTTTGTTCTTTTTTTTCTTTCCTTGAGTCAGTCTCACTCTGTCGCCCAGGCTGGTGTGCAGTGGCGTGCACACCGTCACCGCAGCCTTGACCTCCTGGACTCAGGCACTCCTTCCACCTCTGCCTTCCAAGTAGCTGTAACTAGCCAGGCATACCCCAGCAGGCGTGACTAGTTTGTTTGTTTTTTTAAATTTATTGTACAGATGAGGTCTTGCCAAGTTACCCAGGCTGGTCTTGAACCCCTGAGCTTGGGCCTCCACCTCCCTATGTGCTGGGATTATAGGCGTGAGCCACCACACCTGGCTATAGCCACCCAATTTTATATCAAGCTGAAAGCAACTTCATGGGGTGAAAATCAGCCTACCCACCTGAATCCTGAAGAAAGTGCTCTTCTCAAATAATAGGTTCACATTTCTCCCTTTTCTTACTTATCTCTGGTGCTAAAATATCACTGCCTAACTACACAGCTTGTGGCATTTCCCTGAAGTTCAGTTTTACTCTTTGGAAAATGAGAATACAAAGACACCGTGGTATTGTGTGTCTTAACTGAACAAAATATATGAAAGAGCTATGATCCTGGGACTAAGACCCTAGAGAGATGCACAAGGTCATCCTCGTCATCACTATTATTCATGTTTCAATTAGCGGCACATGTCAAGACTTAGATACAAGATTCCAAGGACCATGAAATTACATTTGTGTGCACTGTGTTTAAAACATGCAACACTATTTGTTGTTGTTGTTTTTTTTCCTGTACCACTGGGTTGCTCAAACTGTATTTTTTAAAGGCATCTTTGGAAAAAGTGAAGCAATAGTGGTCTCTTGTGGAAGTAAATTGTATTTGCAACATTTTCATAACCTTCATCACACAAGGTATTTTACTTTATTTTATTTTTAATTCATTTTTTAAAAATTATTGTGTAGAGTAAGGATCTCAGTATGTTGCCCAAGCTGGTCTTGAACTCCTCGCCTCAAGCGATATTCCCACCTCAACCTCCCAAAGTGCTAGAATTACAGATGTGAGCCACCATGCCCAACCCTATTTTTTTAATTGACAACTAATAATTATACATATTTATGGAGTATATAGCAATGTTTCAATACATAACATGTATAGTGATCAAATCAAGTTAATTAGCATACCTCAAACATTTATTGTGTTGGAAAATTCAATAGTCTCCTTCTAGCTATTTAAAACTATATATTATTGTTAGCTATACTCATTGCACAGGATATTTTTGATGCCCATTGGTAGAAAATGGCCCATTTTCAGAGTAGATGGCTTTGAAAGGGCATGCCTAAAACATAAGCTCATTTTAGGAGCTTATCTCAGACAACATGAAAATTTTCTTTTCATTGGTTGCCAGCCTACCTGCTCTGCTCCTCAAACCACCCAGGTGAGCCTGAAACAGGCGTTCAGGAGCTAGATACTCTGAAAGGCAAGGATCCAACAAGTCTTGCTGGCATTGTGCAGTACACATCACTGTGTTCTCATCAAATACTACTGTTGGGGCTCAGAAAACAATGCCCCAAATGGGAGGACTCAGAAGCCAAAGTTTTTCTCTGAACTTCTCCCGCCCTCTTGTCCCTCAGTCCCATTCTCTCCCGAGGCTGGCCACAGAAACTACAAAGCTTCTCTCAAAGCTATCATAAAACCTAAAAATATCACTCTAAATTTTCCTGTGCATTTCGGTAATGGAAACTGTCCATAAGAAAATTATCTGACCTACCTTGTTTGACTGTAGAACTCCTATTCTCATTCCAGACAGCCACCTGATCCACACCCAGGAAGGAAGAAATGCATGTTCAGAAAGGCCAAGAAGAATCCAGGCAGAAGGGCCTTGCTATGGGCTTCCCCACTCAGTCTATCAGCATTAGACTCTTTTTGTCCAATCATACTTCTATATGGTTGTTCTTTGTTGAACCTAAGCATAAAAATGGACAATTTCCCCTGTACCTTTGGATTTTCATTCTGAGGGCTCATGTGTATACATGTTAATAAATTTGTATTCCTTTTATCCAATTAATCTGCCTTTTGCATGTTGATTTTTCAGCAAAACTTCAGAGGACTAAGAGGAAAGTTCTCCCTTGGCCTCTATACTACTTTCTTTTTTTTTTTTTTTTTTTGAGTTGGAGTCTCACTCTGTCGCCCAGACTGGAGTGCAGTGGCTGCTCCCGGCCACCGCAGCCTCGACCTGCTGGGCTCCGGCGATTCTTCGGCCTCAGCCTTCCAAGTAGCTGGAACTACAGGCGCGTGCTACCACGCCCGGCTAATTTTTGATTTATTGTAGAGATGAGGCCTCGCCAAGTTGCCCAGGCGGGTCTCGAACCCGCGGGCTCAGGCAATTCACTCACCTCAGCCTCCCAAGGCGCGGGATTACAGGCTGAGCCACCGAGCCCAGCATTATACTACTTTCAAAATGGAGCCACGATATTTAAAGACTCCCCCCATGGACTCCTGGGCTGCTGGCCGGGTGCAGTAGCTCATGCCTATAATTCCAGCACTTTGGGAGACCAAGGTGGGAGGATCGCTTGAACCCAGGAGGTCGAGAATAGCCTGGGCAACATAGTGAGACCTTATCTTGACAAAAAAATTTAAGGTTCACGTGTAGTGATTCATACTTGTAATTCCAGCACTTTGGTTGGTGAAGGCAGGAGGATTACTTCAGTCTAGGAGTTCAGTACCAGTCTGGGCAACATAGTGAGACCTCATCTCTACCAAAAAAAAAAAAAAAATTTGCCAGGTGTGGTGGCATACACCTATAGTTGCAGCTACTCAAGAGGCTGAAGAGGAAGGATTACCTGCAGTAGGCCATGATTATGCCACTGCACTTCAGCCTGGGTGACAGAGTGTGACTCTAACTCGAAAAGAAACTGCCTCCATGCAGGTTATGTGATTACAGCTTGTAGGTAAGAGCTGTGCGCTGAAGTCAGATTGCCTGGGTTCAAATCCTGGTTCCAGCACCTACTCACTGGATGTACTTGAGCTAAATAAAGATAAACTTCTTAGCAGGATGAGGTGGCTCACGCCTGTAATCCCAGCACTTTGGAAGACTGAGGCGAAAGGATTGCCTGAGCCCAGGGGTTCGAGACCAGTCCAGACAACTTGGCAAGACCTTGTCTCTACAATAAATCAAGAAAAATTAGCCGGGCATGGTGGTGCATGCCTGTGGTTCCAGATACTTGGAAGGATCACCTGAGCCCAGCAGGTTGAGGCTGCAGTGGCCATGATCCTGCCAATGCACTCCAGCCTGGGCAACAGAGTGAGACTCCAACTCAAAAAAAGAAAATAAAGATAAACTTCTCTAAACCTCAACTTCCTCCATACAAAATGGGAGTCATGATAAAACCTCTCATTGGTTTAGTCTAAGTGTAAATTAAGATAATGCATGGGAAAATCTTGTTGTTTCAGGCATTTAAGTATGTAATAAATGCTGGCTATTGTTATCTTACCAGCTTATTTTAAAAATGCAATCAGTAATAACATGGAATGTCACTTAGAAAAATCTACGATAAACTCTTCAGAATGACTTGCCTTCTATTGAGGCAACAGACTTGGCTCAACCAAGAAGCCAGCTTTTACTTCCCTTCTTTGCTCTAGCCATCGGGAAGCTTGTAACTAGAGGGTTGAGGAAGCCACAAGATAGGTACATATTAACATAAGCATAAATATAAAGAGTAATCATCAAAGGATGTGTAACCAAAAACTCTAGGAACAGATAAGTTGCGTCAGGTAATTTTAATTAGAACATTGTTCGCTTTATGGATTTTGTGTTATTTGTCAGCTTTTTAATATTTATGATTTGCTATGAATTATTTCTCATTATAAATGTGTATTCACTTCTACATTTCTAAGTTTGCATTCAAAACAAAATGTTGTATTCTTCTTCTTAAAGAGGTCACTTCAACACTTGAATCTACCTCTGCAAGGCATGGAAAAGTTAATGTGATGGCTTTCCTACTGGAAGACCTTCCAAAAGGTCCATCAGCAGAAAAACGTTTAAGCAGTCTCAGAGGGTGGTCCTTAGATCAACAGAATCAGCCCTACCAGGGAACTTGTTAGCAATGCAGATTCTCAGGCCCTGCCCTAGTAACTCATCAGAGTTACTGACTCAGAAATTCTTGGGTGTAGCCCAGTAATCTGTGCTTTTACAAACATTACAAGTGAATCAAAGGCCCTCTAAAGCCTGGAAACCACTGGATTTAAGATTTATGCACTTTTAGCTAAAATCTATCAGTTTGAGCCCTCATCTGTGATCAAACCATCCTGCCAGTTCTCAGTTCTTCTACTTTAACAAAGAGGGCACGCCTCTCACAAACCCAGAATCTTACTATTCCGAATGCACAGCCTTAGTGTGTAAAAACCTCTGGGCCACCAAAGGGTTGATGTGAAAGATTATCCATGTGACAACCTTGCCTTTTCCCTTTTCCACCTTTAGCAAACTGCATTGCTCCAGAGAGTGAGTCACATGCAAGGACACGGGTGGCTAGGGCTGTCACACCTTGTTCCATTCAGATAGGAAACTCTGGTGAAGCTTTCTGCCACATGGCTCCTTCCTGGAGTTCAGAAGTGATACAGCTATCCCAGTACATGTAGTAACACATTTATTAGGAGTGAGAAGTGAAGTCAGACATTTCTCATCAGCAAATAAGACTGCTAAGGCTAGCCGGGCTCGGTGGCTCAGCCTGTAATCCCACACCTTGGGAGGCTGAGGTGAGTGGATTGCCTGAGCCCGCGGGTTCGCAACCCACCTAGGCAACTTGGCGAGACCTCATCTCTACAATAAATCAAAAAATTAGCCGGGCCTGGTAGCGCGTGCCTGTAGTTCCAGCTACTTGGAAGGTTGAGGCGGAAGGATCGCCTGAGCCCAGCAGGTCGAGGCTGCGGTGGCCGGGAGCAGCCACTGCACTCCAGTCTGGGCGACAGAGTGAGACTCCAACACAAAAAAAAAAAAAAAAAGAATGCTAAGGCTGATTGGCTGGAAAACAAGCACTGGCTTAGCCAATTAAGTTACATGATGTATATTCTCTCTAAATTGTATGAGCTAAACCTACAGCTCCAAGGTTTTGATGAAAATATAGTTAAACAGGTGACAGGATAAAGGCATTTTTTAAAAAATGTATTTTCCATAATGTGCTGAAGTCAATAATATTTTAAAATTTCCTAGCATTTTCTTAGTTATTTTCAGGTTCTGCAATGTGCCTCTAAATAAGAAAATAACAGCTACAATGAATAATCATTTGATAAGTTTGGGAGGACCTTTCTAAATATGTTCCAGAAATTACAAAAAGTAAATGACTCTAATAGCTGAATAACACATTTTTTGCAAGTCAGTGTCTTCCAATTCTTTGCTTGCAAACAAATTGAAAGAGCCTAATTAATCCGTCAATGAAGAATTCTTAAAAATAAGCTTGATGATAAATTATTGTGTAATTGCTGGCATATTACCCAGAAGTTCAAAAAATTAAGATACCTATATCTATATATATCCATATGTGATATCTGTAACAAAAACACTTTATATTCCCATTCACTTATTTATGTGAATGAGGCAATAGCACAAGAATAAAAAATAGGAATATAATTAATGCTAAAACCATCTCATTCCAACAGTAAGTGGCATTCATCCACTTTAACAAAAAGGAAAATTTTCCAATAAAATTTTACTTGTTAATAAGTATCAAAACATATGTTTATGCTGCTTATATACTAATTGTAACATTAGCTCAATCCTAAAGTATTTTTAGTACTTAGAGCCTTATGAGCACAGAAAAATTGTCCAACCATGTATTTGTCAAACTATATACATTTTTTTATATGATTGGGTAGACTATAAGACTTGGGGGTATTGAAATATATTAAATCAGCATAAAATTCTGTGGTGAGAGAGAAATGGATATATAAATTCAAGCAGAAAAAGAGACAATCTAAAATTACCAACTAAAAGAAGAACTTGGTGGAATACGTTTGTTAATGGATAATGGTGAGTGTAAACCAAAAATAAAAATTTAAGACTCTAGTCAACTGAACGGACCCCTCTTCTATATCAAGGGAAACCTGAAAAACTAAATCCCAGGAGGTTGGACATGCCTCATTATACTTTGCCCCTTGTGGAGTTTTAGGCACAACTGACCAGTATTAACATTAAAATAGAGATAATAAGACTGACAAAACAGACTATGTGGCAATAAGATACCAAATTCCAGCCAGGCGCAGTGGCTCACGCCTGCAATTCCAGCACTTCAGGAGGCCAAGGTAGTAGGATCGCTTGAGTCCAGGAGTTCAAGACCAGCCTGGGTAATATAGTGAGACCCTGTCTCTACAAAAATGAAAAATAAAAAAGTTAGCTGGGTTTGGTGGCATACACCTGTAGACCCAGCTACTAGAGTGGCTGAGGCAGATGGATCACTTGAGCCTAGGAGGTCAAGGCTGCCTTGAGCTGTGATCATTCCAAAGCACATTAGCCTGGGTGACAGAGTGCTATCCAGACTCAAACAACCCACCCCCCAAAAATTAAACCTAACTCTAGTATGGCATCAAATGAGAGATAGCAGGCACTAAAAGAATAAAAATATTTTACCCCAAAATAATGTTTGACGTATTTTAAAGTAACTTCAAAAAGTCATTTCTTAAGGAAAGTTACATCTGTATAGACTCACCTTCCCTAGGAGAGGTCACATTGTAGGACGCTTACCACCTATTGTCTCTGAAGCCTGCTACCTAGAGGCTTCCTCAATCCCCACCCTTATTTTAACTCAAGCATTTATTTTACTCATTTCATATTCCTTAGACAGATCTTAACTCTTTCTACCAATTGCCAGTCAAAAAATCATTGAATCTATCTATTACCCTCCCCCTTCAAGAGGGCCTACCTTTCCAGGCTCAACCAATGCAAACTTCCTATGTATTAATTTATGGGTTTTTGCCTGTAACTTCTGTCTCCCTAAAATGTATATAACCAAGCTAAAATTCAGCCACCTCAGGCACATGTTCTCAGGACTCCCAGGACTGTTCCTCAGGTCTTGGTCACTCATACTTGGCTCAGAATAATCATCTTTAAATGTTTCATACGGTTTGACTTTTTCATCAACATGGGTAACAAATTGCAATGGTTTAAAGATTTTTTTTTTTTGAGTAGGAGTCTCACTCTGTCACCCAGACTGGAGTGCAGTGGCACACTCCTGGCCACTGCAGCCTCGACCTGCTGGGCTCCAGCGATCCTTCCGCCTCAGCCTTCCAAGTAGCCAGAACTACAGGCACCCGGCTAGTTTTTTTGATTTATTGTAGAGATGAGGTCTCGCCAAGTTGCCCAGGCGGGTCTCGAACCCACGGGCTCAGGCAATTCACTCACCTCGGCCTCCCAAAGCACGGGATTACAGGCTGAGCCACCGAGCCCAGCCTCAAGATTTCAATAGACATATGTAAAGGAGTAACTTAGAGTATTGTTTTTAAATGTCAATATTTATCCCAAAATATCAGTTTAGGAAGGTCCAGAGGAGTTTTCTAACAATGGAAGCTGGTTCTTTACTCCTTTTTGGCATCTTCTTAATAAGATGTTAAGCTCTTCAAATAATCAGGCTGTTTTCTTCAAGAATCTGCTCAGCTCACCACTGAAGGGCATCTGGCCTTCTTCCCTCAGTGCAGAGTTTGTTTAAGGAACCCCATGATGAGAGAAATCCACTTTGGAAAATGTGGATGTCTGGGGAGAACCAATCTCTTTAGAGGGTCTCTCTATTGTGTGGAGGTAGTGTAGACTCCAAAAAGTAGTCTTCCTTCCCATTCACCCCTTACACAAAAAATTCTGTGAATTGTGGAGAAAGAGGCATTCATGGTGTGGTTCTCGGAGTCTTCATTCCCTGAAGCTGTGGATGGCCCGATGCCTGGGACTGGACTCCCAGGAAGCCAGAGCAGGCATACAGCCTGGTCTCAAGCTTGTCCCTCCAACCCTAGAAAACCAGCCACTAGGGTCTCACACCAAGGTTTGAGCTACATCCCTCTGGAGACATACATCAACATCTCTCTTCCCCATATAGGGACTAGAATCAAACCATTCACGATGGCACTGTGAAAATAAGTAATTCAGAAAACAAGCTGTTGGAACTTTAAAATATTTTGAGGCTTAAAGGAATGTGATTATGGGACATGAGTCACGTAAACAGGCTATAATCTAGGCAGCTATAACCTTTGTTTCTCTGATAATAGATTAGCCTTCTTCCTTACCTACATTGCTTTGTAAAATGTTGTGAAGGACTAAAAAACCTCCTCACTGTTGATCTTCATTATAGTTTAACTTTCCTCTTATCTTTCTCCCACAATGACTTTACGAGGATCACACTGTCTAAAATGGAATGTTAAATACATTCTTAAATTGGAAAGGAGATGGAAACAAGTTATATGGAAAAGAAAATAAACTGTAAGCAAAATTGTGGTAAATCATAAACTAGACTTGTATAGAAGATGTCTTGATCCTACTAAATTTGTTTTCTGCCTATATAAGCAAAAACTTAACTTTTAACTTGGGAGCACTGACCTCATTTCTCTGGAGTCTATGTTTCTTGGGTGGCCATTACTAGCTTTGAGACCAAATAATCCCTATACATAATCATATTTTCTTTTTATTTATTTATTTTTTTGAGTTGGAGTCTCACTCCGTCGCCCAGACTGGAGTGCAGTGACACGCTCCCGGCCACCGCAGCCTCAACCTGCTGGGCTCCGGCGATCCTTCCGCCTCAGCCTTCCAAGTAGCTGAAACTACAGGCATGCGCTACCACACTCGGCTAATTTTTTTGATTTATTGTAGAGATGAGGTCTCGCCAAGTTGCCCGGGCGGGTCTCGAACCTGCGGGCTCAGACAATCCACTCACCTCAGCCTCCCGAAGTGCTGGGATTACAGGCTGAGCCACCGCGCCCAGCTCTTAATCGTATTTTCTGAATCTTGTTATTTAAGGTTGACAACACCTAAAAGAGAGCTTGAGGCCATTGGTTCTAGCTGATTCAGCTGTTTACCTTCCAATGTCCTCAGCTGGAGAAATGGAATCAATAGAACTTACCACTCAGGACTTAGGCGAAGTCTGAATACGACACACTTTTAAGCCATATACACACAGAGAGTGGGGGAGGGAGGAACCTGTCCATTCCATCACAGTGACAAGCAGACTGTGCCAAGTACCTACACACAAAGGCTGGGTGGTACAGGGGCACAGGTAACAACTGCACCACACAGTCTGGTTTCTGAGACAGGGAGAACATTGGCATACTTCCTTGATGAAGAGACATAACATGTCAAGATTTTAGCAGCCGGCACCTCACATGCTCTGACAAATGTAGCTGCTAGTTCATTTTGCCCTCATAAGAACCCTAGGGGTTGAGGTGCTATTATCTCTAGTTTATAGCATGAGGAAACTGTGTAAAGGTGAGCACCCTGACCTTGACCTAAACCACATATCACAAGAAGAAAGCCAGGGGTCCAACTCAGGCCTCTCTCCATGGCCAGCCTAAGTTTTTATTCTTCCTCCAGGGTCCCTGTTTACACCCTAGGGATTATCCTGGGTGTCAAATCCAACTTGACCATAATTATAAAGGGACACGCAGAGCCTACTATGCTAGGCACCATGTTAAGTACTTTACACAAATTAATCCACTCATAACTTACAACCATCCTATGAGTATTGACTATAATTATCATCCCATATAGTGGATAGGAAAACTGAGGCCAGCGAGACTGTGTAATTCGTCCAAGGCACACAGCAAGCCAGTGGTAGAGCTAGGATTGTTCCCCATATGGTGTGGTCCAGAGTCCCTACTCTCCACCCCAACACTCCACTGCCATGTTCACACAGGAATGTTCAGTTCCATGGACAGTGAGGGCCTGGTGCTCACTCTATCAAGGTATCCTGGACAGGGAAGGCGGGGACTAGGGCAGTCCCTATGGCTCTTCACCTGGCTCCTTGGCCTACTATGCCTACTTGGCTTTGTCAAGAGGATCACAAACCTATGGGACCTTACAAACACAACCCCACCACACTTCATAATGACAGAGCTATAATGTTAGCAAGGTACTCCCAACCTCAGGACTCTCTCCTCTGCCCTGTTGCATTTCAAGGTCTATAAAAAGGCCCATCAGAATTGCCTATGACACCAAGATGTCATGGGGAATGAGCAGCTCTCTCCTTCAAGATCCCACCACAGACACTGGTGGCATGTAGGGAGGTAGGCTGGCCTCTGGAGCCTTCTGCCCTCATGCCTCCCCTGGGCCACTGCTCCCACCTTAACTTCTAAGAGAAGAGAAGAAATGAGGTGCCTTGCTTAAGGTAACACAGAAAACTGGTTTGAGATCCCAGACATGCTCAGGTAATTGGCAACCATAACTGAGAAAGAGTCAGTGCCCAGAATAAAGGAGGCTGAGGTAGAGGGAAAGGCTAGGGATGGGACAAATCCTGAAGGTGGTTCTCATCCACATGTGAAGAACATTTACATGGAAGGGTGTGACAGACAAAAACAGAATGGAATTCCACGGGGAAGGCATTACTCAGGGCTTAGCTATAAAAAAAACAAGATTTTTATTCATCTAGATGGACGGTTTCCTTTAAAGAGTGTTTTCTCCCCTTGTTTGTGTCGAGCAAGTAATATGTATACAAATAAGTAAAGGAGAAACATGACAACTCAAAAAAAAAAAAGAATCTTTTAATAAAAATTATTCATAAAAATCCTAATAAATTTCAAAGAGCAAGATATTCCTTATTACATTTATAAAAGAACATTTGGTCCTTTTACAAAAAGCTCCCTTTTAACTTAAATACATTTCTTATTTACAGATTAAACATAAAATATCATCTATAGTTGCAAAGCATATTGCACATTACAGAGAGAGAAGCATTCATGTATTTCAGTAAATTTTCCCAGAGTTTCCAACTTTAGATTTCTTGTAAAAACAGATTTACTTTTCTGCACATAATAAATAAAAACGAGCTTGTTTTGCTATTCAAAACTAAAACAAAATAACCTTTAAAAATATTACTCCTCTGCCTCTCAGAAAGAGGGAAGGGGGTAGTGAACCGGGGCGTTCCACAGGTACTTGCCATTTTCACCAGATTCACATCCCAATTCAAGCGGGAGCATAACCCTGAGCACTGGGAAGCCTGGGCCACATGGCATGGCCTGGCCTGCCCACCTTCTCACTTTCACAGGGGTCCCTGCCCTGCAGGGAAGAGGCACTGGAGTAAGAGCTGGAGGAGCTGGCTGTCTGGGAATGAAACAGGAAAGCTTGGGATTTTCTTCTAAAAGTCCCTGCTCAACCTGTGGCTGAGACAATTATTCAGCCCTACTTTTTAACCAGCACTACATTTCAACAAAGGATTTCTGGCTTTGTCAGAAGACAAAACAAAATTGTCAAAAGAGAAAGGTCTCTGGAGCCCTCCAGAAAGAAAGGAATGTCTGATGTTCAGTCTATGAAATCCAAAGTAAGGAATTACAGTTGGCCATCATTCAGTAAACTGAGATAAGAAACGGTTAAGAGAGATATTTTTCTTTGGTGGGTGAGAAGAGGGAGGGGGAATCAAGGTCCTCAGATTGCACAACTGCATTCATTAAACCAGGACTACAGACTCCCCCCCCAATAGTCATGTGCACAGACACCACCTTGATGCATTCTTCAGATACATAGAAAACTATATTGAGTGTAGTATGCACAGTGCACAATCCAGGACAAGAAAAGCATAGGTCATCATCAGAACCTGGGAATTCAGTTACAAAAAGCAGGCTCCGGCAGAAAAGCTAGGAGAAAAAAAACAGAATAAAAGGTCTGAAAACAGAAGCTGTTTTTTCACAAAGGCCAATGCAATTGGAGAGCTAGTAAACCCTTCCTTTGTCACCTGCTCTTCCAGAATGGATTCCTCAATCCCATCACCTAAAGTAGCTAGGCCAGCCTTGGAATGACCTGAAACTTTGTTGTGGGAAAATTAACTCCATCAAGCCCAACCATGAGACAGCTCTCCACAACAGTTCTACAGAACCACTTTCTTTATGTTGACCAAGGCTGACACCAGACATGAGTTAAACAAGGGAATACGAAGATGGTCCAGGCTCACTGCAAAGGCTGAAGTCCATTCAATCTGAAGACAAAGCACCAAGCAAGGGAATTTCTCTGGCATTCCCCCTTCTTAGCCCTCCCCTACTCAATATTTTAGAATGCAGAATAGAAGGAATAACAGAAGCCCTGCAGGATGTATCGCAGTTGTTGACATACTGGTTTTCAAAAAGGACACAACTGAGCTTTGAGATTAGCTCAAAGAACCTTCATTTCATAACTGGTACTAGACAGCATTCTGGCATCTAGTCCCACAAATCACTGACGACTACATAGCATTAAATATTAGGCTGTGTAGTCTAGAAGTTCAATTACCAGGAATCATATGCAGCAACTCAATCTCAGTCTCACCAGTTGGTATTAATTAACCCCTAGACCCAAAAGTCAGGGAAGTCTGTGACTTAATATAAAAGCCCAAAGCCCCTGAGGTATATCTGTAGCACTCAAGGAGTGATGGTGCTGCCAGCAAAGTTCCCTACTCCAAGAGCAAGCAGGGAGGAAACGCCCATACTGACTTGAGAGTGACAGGCAAAGCCCAGCTGGGGAGAGAACACTGGAGTACTCACATACCACTGCTGCCAAAGAGGCCAGAGAGAGGGGGTTGCCATAAAAGAAATGAAGGCATGAAGAACTCACTTTCTTCCCTGACATGCCCATTCTCCCAAATAGGTTACTAACAGTCCCACTTCTATCTGCCTGGAGAAAAAGTACAGGTACACTCACGTGTGTGTCTGCATGTGTGGACTTGATGCTTTTAGTGAGTCAATGAAAACATTGAAGATATACATAGTATTCTCAAATAGTTTTCTGTTCAGTAGATGAGACATTGTTGATAAACAGAATAATACTTCTGAAATGAAAACAAGGTAAAAAAGAGGCATTCAATTTTTTCTACTTTAAGACAATTTGCATAGTAAAGTTTGAAAGAGATAACAAATTTGTTATTGAAAATCCCTTTTCAAAAATCTCAAAGAACTGAATCATATATCCGTTTTAAAAACAGTAACACTTAAATTTTTAAGGAGAAATAAAATGTCTCCCTTTTGACTAAAAATGCAATGTAACCTTAGATGGTGCTTGCTTCTAACTTTAAAAAGACTGAAATGAAATTATTTGAAACATGCAGTGACAGGTAAGAAACATGATGTGTGAGGTTGGAGGTGTTCAAAAGATTTCCTGCACTCTCTACTGGTTTGCATTTCAGTCCATGACGCTGCATGGAAGCCAGGCTGGGGGTCAAGCCCAGCTCTGCAGTGTATGAACGGTTGTGTGAATAGTGTACTTCCAAACAGAAACACTTCTGTTCTGGCTAAGGAAATAATAACAAAAAGAAATGAAGTTGTTTCAGCACAACTTCCTCCTTCTATAAGCTTACTTAAAACAAACAGGTTGAAAGGCAAGGACTGGCCAAGCAATTTCCAGAATCTTCCTAAAAACATCCACCCCATCTCCTTTTCACCATGGTCCCACCATGTGACAACAGAAACCACTAGTAGTAGCTGCAACATCCAGTGGCCCAAACCAAAACCCTTAACATAAGGCACTAATCTAAACCCTATTTTTCACAGAGAGATAGATCAAGGATGCTAGAAAGTCATCTGCTCATTTCTTTCTCCCTGACTTAGCTAACTGGCACTAGACATAGGAAACGAAAACAAAACTCTAACCAAAAACAGCCAGAATGGAGAATCCTTGGTTAGAAAATATGAGAAAGATGGAAGCTCAGACAAACTTAGGTATTTTTCTCTCCCTAAAAGGCACCTGGTTCTGGAACTATGGGAAACTTTCCTCAGGTAAGTGCATGTTCAAAACAAATGTAAAATGCCATCCTATTAGTTAACCTCTTATATTAGACATAATAACTTAAGAGACTGTTAAGAATTCCGGCAAAACCATTATTCTTAAGCAGATAATATGTAACACTGTGAAGATACTAGGGGGGTTAATGAAGAACTAGATGATGTTTTCCCCCATGTGATCTGAAATCAGTTGGACAGCTAGGGGAGCCCAATTATCCAATAAGAGAAAGGATGACTTCAAAGTCGGAAGACCAAGTGAACCTCAAGTCCTTTGCGCAGAAATTTCATTCTCAACCCTCCAACAAAGAAGTAGCTAGCCAGGCATGGTGGCTCATGCTGTAATCTCAACTACTCGAGAGGCTGAGATGGAAGGATCACTGGAGTCCAGGAGGTCAAGACCAGTCTGGGTGACATAGCGAGACCCCATCTCAAAACCAAACAAATACAAAATAATCATACTAATAAAAATTACTTTAAAGTAATAATACTGCAATAAAGCAGGTGCCAGCAAAAAGAAGGGTCTCAGGTTCTAGAGTATGAAGTTGTGAACATCAACCCCAAAATGCCCCACCTATTGTGCTTAATAACATCAGCATGACATAAGAAGTCAATTTCCATGTCCCTTCTTATTTAAAATTATATTCTTAATAAAAACAGGGCATTTTATTGAACAGAAGAGAAATACTGAAGTGTGCAAGAATTAACCAGACGTGAGTGAGGAGCCAGACAGAATTCCTACACCATCATGGATGGTCGGATTTCCATCCACTTCCACCTCCGACTGGACTTTGGCATGGTCTGGGATCAGTGGGTTCGGTCTGGTTTGAGATGAGGCCACAAAGAGGAGAGCAGATCAAATCAAGCCAACCATCTGGTCAATCTGTCGCATGTAGATGCTCTTTAAGGGCAGGGAGTATCTCCTCTCATCAGGAACACGATTGCACTAAAAAGACAAAAAGGAGGCAAAATGTGAGCTTTGAATCATAATTAATTTTTATTAATTAGGATTATTTTGTATTTGTTTTGTTTTGAGATGGGGTCTCGCTATGTCACCCCTAAGTGTGCAAATGTGGTTAAATGACGTAACTCAGGGTTTCTCAGTCTGGCACTACTGACATTTGGGGGCAGGCAACTCTGCTGTGGGGCTGTCCTATGCACTGCAGGATGGTGAGTGGCATGCCTGGCCTCTCCCACTAGGTGCTAGTGGCAACTCCTGCCCCTCTTGTGCAATCAGAAAGGTCTCCAGGCACTGCCAATGTCCCTTCAGGAGCAAAATCACCCCAGCTGAGGACCACAGATATAATTTGACATTCTCACTTTATAGCTCCAGGAGGATAACAGACACTCACAGCAAGTGCTTAGTGGCCAGGACTAAAAGCAACATCCCTTGGGTCCTTCATACACCTAGAATTTCAGAAAACACTTCATCTGCCAGGTGCGGTGGCTCACACTTGTAATCCCAGTACCTTGGGAGGCCGAGGCAAGAGAATTATCTGAGCCAGGGGTTCAAGACCAACCTGGGCAACTTGGCAAGATCTTGTCTCTACAATAAATCAAAAAACTAGCCGGGCATGGTGGTGCATGCCAGAAGGATCACCTGAACCTAGTGGGTCAAGACTGCAGTGGCTGTGAACATCCACTGCATTCCAGCATGGGCAACAGAGTGAGATTCTAGCTCAAAAACAAAACAAAACAAAATGAACAAATGAAAAACAAAACCAAGCAAAAAAAACAAAAATGCTTCAACTATGTGAAAAGACCATGTTTTTCTTCTCAATCAAAACTAGAACCTAAATGTTTAAGATTTTTTTTGTTTTTAATTAAAGGCTCTTTTTTATATATAGATATTGAGAACCAACCAAAAATGTTATCCCTGGAAAAAGCTGTCCACATACATTCATCATACTCTCCAAAGAAATACTTTCCCTATGTTCTGTACTCAAACTCACTATGCCCTGTTCCTCACCCGCAGCAAGATCAAGACTGGAAGATCCTTTCTTGGTCCCAGCCCCACTACCCCACCTCTGCTTTTGTAGGTGCTGTTCCTTCTGCCTGAACATTCCTCCTGGGAAACTCCTCCTCATGCTACAAGTAGCCTCCTCAGGGACTCCCTCTCACTGATTTCTCTGGCAGATGACTCCTCCCCTCTGTGTTTCAACAGCACCACTGACGAACACTGACAAACACTGGTCTCCTCAGTGGGCCATGAGCTTATCCAGAATTGGGGCTCCCTGAGATAAGCCTTCAGCCCCAGTGCTGCCCTGATGGGATCAGATCTATCAGTGAGTGTGGCAGGTCAGAGATGTCTCCTTCCTAAAAGAGATAACAGTGCCTGGTCCAAATCCTGGCTGCACCACACGGCTTTACCATGAGACCAGAACATTTCTATGCCTCCGGTTTCTTCATCTGTAAAATGGCAATATTAAAAGCACCCATGCCTCAGGGTGGTTGTGAGAAGTAAATAAGTTAACGTATATGCACACTTAGAACAGTGCTGACATACAGCAAGTGTTCTGTGAGTTATTGTTAACTCTTCTCCCACTCAGTCTCCTTCCCTTTCTTCTTGACCCTTTCTGTTCTTTTCTTTCTTTCTCTCTTTTTTTTTTTTTTTTTTTTGCCATTTAATAAATACTCCATGACCTGATGGGAATGGCAGGGGCTGGTTATCTATGTCCCTGGCCTGGGCTATCAGTTTGGTACACAGACTAATGGTGAAGACCTTCACCAGGGCACCGAGGAAAAGCACAGTACGCAATGAAAGGGCGTCCCCTACCAAGGCAGCCGGTTGTGGGTAGGTGGCAGAATTCTGGACCACTGAGGTCTTGTGGGATAACAAGATTTGAGACTTCAGCTGATCCAGGGTCCATATCTCCCTCTTCTTACTTCCAAACCAATTTGATTAAAATCATACAACTACCTGTGACTTCCACTAGAGACACAAAGACTTCTGTTTCCAAATCTTTCCTGCTGCTTATCAAGATAATCTAGGCATGCTGAGTGAAGCCCTGCTTTAAATGAAAGTAGATACTTGCTGCAGTTTGAAGAGCACCTCCATAATGACTGTGACTGCTTTTTCCCTCTCCTGCTGATTGTGATTTTGCCGAACCTCTTCCATCTGCTCCGGTTTCCACCTCTGATCCTCCACTGTCCCTGATCTTCCACTGTCCACCTGCTCTGGGCCATGGGAGGGCAGCTTGATGGCTTGTATCAACAGGCTCCCTTGCCCTCTGCTTCTGGTGGAGGCAGCCAAAGAGAAGCTCAAGCAGGAGATCAGGGGACACAGGGAAGGGTCACGTGCTGACTCTACTGGCTTCCTTCCAGCAAGGTGACCAGAATCAGATCCAAGCAGTGGGTCCTACGAGGTGGCCGCTGCTGCCCACAGGTCTCTCCCCTACCATGTGACTACTCTACACCAGCCCTGCAGTCCTGGGTGACAATACTGCCACTGCTCCTGTGCTTTCCCTACATCCTGACAACATCCAGGTAAATGGTCTCATTAGGAAACTTTTTGAATGACTCAATCTGAGTTGCCATAAATTTTCTTTCAGGAATTCCAAACAACAAAGAAATTAGTCTTTTCTCTTCCTCTAACTGCAACCATCCCTAGAAAATGCAACTCACGTTGGAGCTGGAGTTGATGACTTTTAACTCATGAGATTTAGGCCTGTGCACAGGCTTCCCCTCTTGGTCCTGCCCTCCCTCTTCAGAGAAGAAGTCTTTCCAGGGTGATTCCCGAAGATGTTTGTCCACAGATACAATGTGTCCCTCTGTTGTAAACATGTATCTGTTTCCAGATTTGTGTACTGGATTCTCCTCATCAAAAAGCTAGAGGAAAAGGGAGGAAAAAAGATTACAAACGGTAATTATAGCAAATTTGGCATTAACTCATAGCAGTATTTCAGTTACTCAGGGAGAAGAATTTGCTTAAGCCTCATGCTTTTCAGTGACAAGTGGGTAAAATGGCATTACTTGACAACTGTGGTGACCAGCCTGGATTGCAAAACAGAACCACTTTTTAAATTTAAACTTAAATGCCTGGCCCTGTTCCCACCTTGTACACACCCCACACAGACCCGAGACTGAAATTCCAAGGCTAAGACTCATGCACAAGGCTATAAAAGGCCACTAGATGATCTCATATGCTTTCCTAAGAGGTCTTGTGCTGGAATTCTAGAACTACCTCCCACCTTACACATACCTAGACCCTAAATTGTAAATGCTGATGGGGAGGGGGCACAGATTCTATTCATCACCATGTCCCCAAGGCCTAGCATAGAGCCCAACACATCTGCCAATGTTCAGCTCATTTCTTGAGTCAGAACATGGGTTGGGCTCTAAGGATGCACAGTTCTTCCCCTCAACAGTGCACGAGGCATAGAACTGAAAGAAGGTGTGGCAGGCACATTCAGAAAGAACACCTAACCCAAGGTGTTATGGGACAAGTCAGTGCGGGAGAAGGCAGATCCTCAGTTCATGCTGAATGAATGACTAAAAACAGAAATTCTTAAAGACAGAAGAAACCTTATTGGTCACCTAAACTATCTCACAGATGGGAAAAAATGAGGCTCAGTGCAGTCTGTCAATGTTTACACAGTACCAGAAGAATGGGGTAGATCTCAGGTTTTCGCCCCCCAGACCCTGGGTTCTATCCCCTAACATTCTCTCTGGGGTCTCCTTTCTTTATTCCAGAACTCGCCCTGTAACATCCTTCTGACACCAGCGACTGCTGTATGGAGATACGTGGCCAGGCTCTGACAAGCCTCTTCAGCTGAGCTGAGTCACCTCTGCTATGAGCAAGAACTGTTGCAAAACACGGAGTTGACAGCAGGACAGCTGTCTTCCCACTGGCCAGACGACATGGGCTGCTGGAGGACACACCTGATCTGTGGTCTTCTGTGAAAAGTGACACCAGATACAGATGAGTGATGTCTTAAAGGATTAGACCAGTAGCTCCAAAACTGGCTTGTGTAGAAGCATTGGAGACATTTGTCAAAATTGTAGATTCCTGAGCCCACTTGTTCTAAAGATTCTGACTCAGTATGACTATAATTCTACTAAGGTTCCCGGGGTGATACTGGTCCACTTAGCCCCAGGCCTGGAACTACTGAACTGCTTAATACAACTTATCATAGTTGAATCTCAGCCCAAATTCTCAGTCGCCATGCAGTTTCCTAACAAAATCCTGTCCCTCTGTGCCTCCAGAAGTGTCCTTTCATATGCAGCCATACTGAGAAAAGTGGCAGAGGGCAAGAGAGTGCCTATATGTACATTGCAGAACAGTGAGGCAAAAAGAGCACTGGACAGGGAGTTGGGACTGCAGTTCAGACCTTGGCTCTGCCACAGTCACCCTAAGATCCCGATCAAATCACCTGACCTCCATGTAGGCTGTAGTTCCCGTCAGGGGAAGAATGAACATTAACTAAGTGATACCAAAGGTCCCGCAGGTCAAGAATTCTCTCCCCATACATAAACAAGCATGTGCCCCAGGACTTGTGTACAGACAGAGACACAACATGGCTATAGGTATCAGCCAAGATCACAGAAAGCAAGACAAGTAAGAAAGAGTTGTAAATACTGCTCTCTCCCTCACAGCAGCCTTTTCCAATCAACCAGCACTTTGCACCGTTTGTAATCATAAGTGTATTTCTTTGTTTACTGGACAAATGACTCCTCCATGAGGTTGGAAGCCATCAATATCCTTTTGTTCTGACAGTGCCTATATCCCTGGGAATGTACAATGTCCAGCATGTGGTTTTGCCCCATAATATCTGTCAGATAGAAGACTGCACAAATGCTTGCTCGAAGCAGTACTACCTCTTCTCAGGTTAATCTTGCAACACACATACCAAGTACAAGTATTTACAGGTCTCGCTAAGAAAGAAGCTCTCCATCCGGTCCTCTGTGGACTTGTCGATGACATGATGTAGCGTGGCGTACCCACACCTAAAAAACAATCGTCCAGTCAGTCCTGCCTCTCTTCCTGTACACCCAGTGATTCATTTAAGAAACAGACATATTTTATTTATTTATTTTGAGTCAGAGTCTCACTCTGTCACCCAGACTGGAGTGCAGTGGCACGCTCACAGTCACCACAGCTTCAACCTGCTGGGCTCAGGTGATCCTTCCACCTCTGCCTTCCAAGTAGCTGGAACCACAG
Source organism: Tarsius wallacei (assembly GCA_963574415.1). Classification (NCBI taxonomy): domain Eukaryota; kingdom Metazoa; phylum Chordata; class Mammalia; order Primates; family Tarsiidae; genus Tarsius; species Tarsius wallacei. The sequence goes on along the minus strand of CAUYQG010110784.1, from coordinate 10,648 downwards.
GTATGTGCCACCACGCCCAGGTAGTTTTTTTTGTTTTGTTTGTTTTTTCCTCCAAGAGTGAGCAATTATTTCAAGAGGTTTTTATTTGTTTTTTTTTTTTTAATATTAATTGCAGAGACAAAGTCTCACCAAGTTGCCCAGGCTGGTCTCAAACCCCTGGGCTCAAGAAATCCTCTTGGCTACACCCCACCAAGTGCTGGGATTGCAGGCAAGAGCCGTCACACCCAGCCCAGATATGTTTCTTATCAGAATAATCAACAAGATCATCCAACACCGTATGCAAAACAATCTGTTTATGCTGAAGGACTCAACATTTTTATAGACTGGGTTGTTTGCAAATTTATCTTAAAGTGCTCTGGCTGCTAAATCATAAGCAAGTTGCAGGCAGGTTGGGGGAAGCAGTGAAGATGTTGACCAAAAGCATAGCATGGTGCCAAGAACAAATTTAGATGAACAAATTTAGAACTGATTTGAATTTTTAGTCCCAAAACTTGTAGAACTTACTATCTGGATACCCTAAAAGAGTATTTTGTAAGAAAATACTTAATAGTGGGGAGAAAAAATAAAACAGGTCATAAAATTGAAATATAAGCTACGTTTTTTATGTATGCATATATACAAGCATCATATATATATATATGATGCTTGTGTGTGTGTGTATATATATATATATATAAAAGACTGTAAGTATATATACTTAAACACTGACTATGGTTATCTCTGTATGTGGAGATAATATTCTAGCTCTTTATATTTTCTCTACTCCCTAGACGTTTTAATGCATGTATTATTTGTATAACGAGGGGAATTCGGTTACTTAAAAAAAAAACACACACACACATAATCTGCTGGAACCTAACAGAGAAAAAGGGGGACAAAAAAATTAATTCCTACTATGATGGAGACATCCTAGTACACCAAAAGGTGAACAATTTCCCTACAAAATTAGCAATGATCAATCTAAAAATTAAAATGCAAACTATGATAATATTTTCCCAGAACAATTCAAAATAAACCAAAAGTGGTTGACAGAAAAAGGAAAAAACTTAGAAAACTGACTTGACTTTTGTGTACTTTTCCAAACTCTGCAGAATATCCATTCCTACATGGAGGTAGAAGGGATTCTTGGTTGCCTAGAGAAAACATGAGAAAATGTGATCCAGCGAGGGCGTGGGAGACATGTCATCAACAAAAATCAGTGACTGCAGGGATTTCCCAAGGAGATGAGTCCACCAGCCAAAGTTCTGAAGAAACAGGGCCCAATTCACTTTATCTTGCAGGGTCATGAAGGGTAAATGATTAAGATATTCTGTCAGTTCATGTCAAACAAATCTATGAACTGTTTAACTTTAACCAGGGTTAAGACAGTCTTTTCCAGGGTAGAACAATACTCTACTTTGGTTCTCCTGATTCCCATCATGGTCAGAAATAAAACAATGTCCATCTTGACAATACCAATCTGAGAACAAATCCAACCTCTATCTTGCCTCAGAACTCTCTAGAAACTTAACACACAGGCACAGGAAACAGGATCTTGTCCCTATTCCCATTACAGCACTGTAAGGAAAGGTTAATGGTAACATCAAGACTTGTGAAAATATCTAAAGGAGGCCCCCCCACACACACCCCCTCCCCTCTAGCCACCCTAGGAAACCAGTCCTTGGGTCACTAACTCTTCTGGCACACACTCTAGGATGGTTTTGTTAGGGCAAAAAAAATTCTCTGGGAAGGCAAGACTTGTACCCAACAAACAGGTTCCAAGTTGGAGATCACCTGTAACTCATGCCTAGTGCCAATTTACAGCAGCAAAAGTAAACAACAACAAGGTTAGTTGTCTCTGGATTAAAAGTGCACAGGGTGTGGCTTCAGAGGATAAAGCTGTACAGCACAAGATTCCTCTGGATCCTAAGAAAACAGTCAATGCGAAGAGGAAGCTGAAAATGGGAAGGAGGCAGTGCCAGAAACAAGAACAAATAAACTCACAGACAACAGGACTATACCTAAGAGGAAAAATCAGACAGCAGTAGATATGCCACTCTCAGAGTGTGCCCAGCCTCACCGTGCACTGGTCTCAGAGAGGCCAAATGTGCAAATATCATCTCTTCCCTTTTTTTGAGAGGTTACCTAAAACTCATGAGGTCTCTCTTTAGGCATGAGGACTATGACCAGACTAATAGAATTTCCCCTTTATTCTCCTAGAAGTAAATGGCAAGGATTCAGTATAAAAATTATTGAATAAATACAAACCACAGTACTAACCCTACTACCAAGGCTTGCAAAACCAGGTTCCCCTTGCTAGGGCTTGCTGCTGTCAGAGTCTGTGACAGGCCTATGAACTGCACTGAAGGCCAGTTTCTTGGAAAGTCAATAAGCTGCTGCTACTATACTTGTGAGTGGATGAGGACTCTCAGTGTGTATATATGTATGGCATGCACAGAAGTATAAATATCTGGCTTCCACTGTCAGGGAGAAGACATTTCACAGTTAAGGTGGCATTCCCTCTGGCACCAAAGTAATTTCACAAAAGATGAACGCTATACGTTTTTGACATTAAACAAAAATAGGCATTCAGATGAATCCCAAAGGATTTCCTTTACAATCAAGAAAAAGAATTTTCTTTGTGTCTGAATAATTGTTACACAGACCAAGGTTCTACAGTACACTGATACAGAATTGCATCCCAGAAAAGGGTTATTTGGTCAAATAAATTTGGAACACACCTGAGCACAAAAACTTCTTCTTTAATATTTAAAGATGAGAGATATAAATCCCACAGTAAAAACGCAATTCAGCTTTGCAAAATGTAAGGGTAAAAACATATTTGACTGCAGATGCCTTTTCTGTGCTATGAAGCCACAAATGACCCTGAACGCTAACAAGACTACAGACAGGTGTTAACCAGTGTCACCATGAAACAACATAACTCTACATCAATCAGCAAATGTTCATTAAGAACCAATTGCTACAGGTCTTCCTAGGGTCTAAAGTCAAAATGTTGTTTACTAAATTCTAGTACCTGGTACAGGAGATATGTGGACTCCACTAACTCTGGTCTCAGCGGGTAGAAGAGAACATCAGGGGCCTGCAGCTGCCAGTTATACCTCTCAGGGAGGGCACCATATCGCTTCCATATAGCGTAGTAAAAGGCATGGAGGCAGATGGCATCTTCCACATCTCCTATCAGCACCTGAGGAGAAGACACAGGCATCAGGCCAAGAGCATCTCCCAAAGTGGCAAGACGTGACACAAAGGCCCTGGGCTCTCCTCTACCCCCAGTTCTAATCTGACCTACAAACATGGTTGAAGATAAAACCAACAAAAGTGACACCCAGACAAAAAGATGCTGCCCGACTGGCCATCAATGCCAAATTGATATGAACTGCACAGGAAACGAGGTCAAATGTACTAACAAACAAAGAATAAAAAACTGAGAGATGGATTATGCAAAATTCACATACAGTTGCTTTTCAAGTATGGTTTTATACTTATGTAGTATGGCTCTGGTCAATATTCCAGGAAATAATTTCACAGACAGAATAATCAAGACATGTGCTACTAACTACCAAATCCAAAGGAGACAGAAAAATGCTCTGGTAATCCCCCCATCCCACCCCTCCCAAAAAAAGAAAGGGTGAAAGGCAAAGGTGCTTTCCAATGATTGCTTATTTTTAGCAAATCTGATGGCCAAATACCTGCAGCCCAGGGAAGAAGGCCTGCAGAGAGTCGATCCAGGTGTTCATCAGTTGCCCACTGAACATGTTCACATTGACGTAGAGTGGGGGGTCTCCTTCACCTTCATTGCAGGCTTCCCGCCTGCAAACCCAAGCAGCACATTCAAAGATGGGGGAAAAAGCTCACCAACAGACTGCTTTGTTCTCCACAGCCCCTGCTAGTTTCATTTAAAACAAAAATCAACATTTCCTTTTTCTCCTAACTCATTCCTTAAACTTCCAGAGACAGACTGCCTCTGACTATACTAGACACTAGCAGAAGATAACATTTACCACAAAATAAAAGTTCTCCACTCATTCATTATCAGAATTTCACTGTATTTTGCAGAAACCTTGGCATGTAACAGAATTTAGAACATAATGTGGGCCTACAATGAACTGGACCTGAGCAAGGAAGCATGGCACCTCCTTTATCTTCTCCAGTGAAGTCCTGCGGCATGGACCTGGAGCAATGCATCATAGCAAGATCCTTGGGGGTTAGTTTGGGGCTGTGAAAAGCAAAAATGACTCAGCTCCAGTCAAAATGCTTCTTTCTTAAACATAGCACTCACATGAGTGGTTCCTACAATAGCTAATATAGAAATGGGTCCAAGAAAATCCAACCAAGCAGGAAGTTCAGTATCTACATCTTGCATTGGCCACTTAATATATAAATGCAAACAAAGAAAGACCTAAGAAGAGAGAGTGACACCAAGGTAAAAGCCACGAATAGTAGATTCGAATGGCCCTCTCTCTCTCCTGCCATCCTGAATGCAAGAACAGAGAAATTGTAAATAATGTTGTTTTAAACAAACGCAGAGGGAAAAGAAACTGTCTTTTCTTTCAAGTATAAAGATCAAGTCTAACAATTCTTTGGATTGGTAAAAGAACGAAAATAACTCAATAACTGCCCTGCATTGCTGTTCTATCTACAATTAAAATCACAGTCAAACACTGGGAACATGAAAGCTCTTGTCTCTAAGATGGCCACCGTAACCTCTACTTCTAGTAGTCACACCCATGCATAGTCCCCTCCCACAGTCTCAGGTTGGTCTGGGTGACCAATGGTACAGCAGAAGTATTGGCATATCACTCCCGGATTAGGTCATGAAAGCACTGTGGCTTCCATTTTGGTCCCTCTCTCTCTAGTCTCAGATCACTCACTCTGAAGGAAGCCAACTGCCATGTGCTACCCCCAGTGGCAAAGAACTAAGACCTCCAGGCAACAACCAGTGAGGAGCTGAAGACTGCCAGCCACCACATGAGTGAGCATGGAAGGGGATCCTACCACCCTGTTCGAACCTTGGCATGGCTACAGTCCTGGCCAACAGCTTGACAACAATCTCACAAGAGATCCTAAGCAAAAACTGCTCCTGGATGCCTGTCCCTCAGAAACTGCATGACGTGATGTTTGTTGCTCTAAGCCACTAGGTTCCTACGCTATGCAGAAACAGACAGCTAATACAGCTCTTCACCCCCAGTGACTGAAAAACAGCTAGGAGGCAGCGAGGTGAGGGCAGAGATGAACAGATCCTATGAGTTTATGTTAAAAGAATTTATGAACATTTCATTTCAGAATGCATTCTATTTGCTTTACAAGGCAACAGAAGACTAAGGAGACATACCCTCTTCTTAAGTAGTTCTGAATACTCTGGTATGCCGCATTAAACATTTCTAGGTCTTCTTTTTCTCCAAAGAGAATGTAAGATTTCAAGAGGTATTCGTAGAAGGAGTCCAGCCCAGCACCCAAGCCACTCTGCTTTCCAACCCAATGGCCCGTCTGAATGTTCACAACATTGCCTGCAAAAACAAACAAGGCACTTCAGATCCCAACTAACTTGAGTGATGTGAGGAGGTGGGAGGGAGGGGACAGGCCTCCTACTTCAACCCCACTGTTCCTCAGTGCCTTCACCCTTGGCAGACAAGAGAAGGAATGAATGCTTAGCCCTAACATTTTTATCGGTCCTGGTAGTAACTTGGACAGTCTACAGACCTTTCTGAATATACAGTTTAACCACTGATTCAGAAACAGGGATTAACATTTAATGCAAAATAAAAATAGAAGCCGGACATGGTGGCTCATGCCTATAATCCTAGCACTTTGGGAAGATGAGGCAGGAGGACTGCTTGAACCCAGGAGTTTGAGCCCAGCCTGGGCAATACAACGAGATCTTGTCTCTACAAAAAATTTAAAAATTAGCTGGGCATGGTGGTGCATACTTGTAATCCCAGCTATTCAGAAGGCCAAGGCAGAAGGATTACCTGAGCCCAAAGGGTCAACGCTATGGTAAACAGGAATTGTGCCACTACACTCCAACCTGGGTGACAGAAGGAGACCCTACTCAAAAATAAAATAAAATAATTAAAGATAAATAAACAAATTAATAAAAATAAAAAACAGGTCTGTCATTTGGCTTTTCCAGACTGATAATGTATTTCAAAACCCCAAAAAGCACTTACATCCTTTAATCCGGTACAGTTATTCCTAGGAATTTATCCTAAAAAAAATTTTTTTAAGTGTTTTTAAAAAGAAAAAGTATTATGCTATTCACCGGAGAATCATTTGTACAATGCAAAAAGACAAAAAAAAAAAAAAAGAAAGAAAGACTCTAAGTGTCTAACATAAGAAAAAGAGTTCATGGACAATTATAAAGTAACAACTTGGAAACACTTGAATGGCCTGCCAAATGTAAGGCAGACTACAAATACAAGAAGCGACCCCCCCCCAAAAAAGGAACTTATTTATTAAAAACTGTGTATTGGCCGAGCTCCGTGACCCAGCCTGTAATCTCGCGCTTTGGAAAGCCGAGGTGAGTGGATTGCCTGAGCCCGCAGGTCTGAGACCCGCCTGGGCAACTTGGTGAGACCTCATCTCTACAATAAATCAAAAATTAGCTGGGCGTGGTAGCGTGCACCTGTAGTTCCAGCTACTTGGAAGGCTGAGGCGGAAGGATCACTGGAGCCCAGCAGGTTGAGGCTACAGTGGCCAGGAGCGGCAACTGCACTCCAGGCTGGGTGACAGAGTGAGACTCCAACTCAAAAAAAAATATTGTGTATTTATTCTTACAATTTTAAATTTCAGTCACCTTTAAAGTATTCTGTTTGATGCAATACACGTATCAAGACACTTTTTCTGCTGCTCAAAACAGTTTTTGGACTCATCCATTGTGATGCCTTTTGGTGCGTCTGCCATTTTTTGTTTCACCTCTTCGACACCAGCAAAGTTTCCCTTTGAGGACTTTTTTCATCCAGGGAAACAAAAAAGGTCACTTGGGGTAAGATCAGGTGAATAGGGAGGATGGGGCATGGGGATCATTACATTTTTGGTCAAAAATTAGTGAACACTCAGTACAGTAAGGGCAGGTATGCTCTTAAATAACCCATCAAGAAATGGGCAAACACACTGAAAGAATCTCCAAAGTAAATTCACTGAAGCCAAACACAGCCTCTCACAACAACGTTAGCTGGTATCCTGATGCCAATGGGTTCCTAGAACACTTGCCTAGTGGAAGAAGACTGTGCTACAAAGAGCCCACCCCCCAAAAGATAATTCTGGGGTTTTTTTTTAGTCTCCCCTTCAATTTGTTTATATTATAACTGAAAACTTATAAAAGTTGCACACACCAGGCTGAAAGGGCCTATGGAAAGCTAAAAAGTTGGCAATTTAGAGTGACATTGGTCAGCATATGGTGACAGACTGACAATTTGAGTGACTTCTTTATTCCTATTGCTATTATTAAATACAACAAACCAGCATATACATTTTTAGAACTTAAAACGGTTACATGAGGTAAAATCCATTTTAAACTAACATTTTGAGTTAGCAAGGTACTGATAATTATTGAAGAAGAATGCTAAGTACATAGGGATTATTATTCATTATGCTTTCTCTCTACTATTATACATTTAAAAGTTTCCACAATAATTTTTAAATAACATCTTGACCAAACATTCTCAAGGCAAAACAAAACAAAAAACCCACCTAATACAAGTTTAATCTGGGCTTTCAATCGACTACCACATGCCTAGATTTTGTTTAAGGAGAAAGCTACTCCACCAATAGCTCTAAATTCCTATATTTATGACCTTATATTGCAGCAATAAAATCTGTCTCCGAGGCAGTTCTTTTTATAGCATTTCCATTAACAATAATTTCAAGTGGAATATGCCAAGGGATCCAAATCAGAAGGGAGCCCTCAAACAGCAAAAGCTTTATGATTTTCCATCGAACATTATAGCCTCACTCTGCGCAAAAGGTCACATAAAGAAATTGGACATGGCAGACACTGAGGGCCACTCTCTCTTGAGTTGTCAGCTTTACAAGGAGTAGAGAGGAGGGAGAGCCCCAGAGAAGATGGAGGAAAGAGGACCAAGTAACGTGCAGAACCAATGGCAAGAGAAGAAGCTATCACACCTAATAATCCTGTATCATTGCTCCGGAGGTTCCAAAGGGCTTTCACTGCTCGTCTGGCCACCCACTCAAACGTGGAATCCCCCAGCAGTCGGCTGAGAATTCCAAATTCCACCAGGAGGGAGCCAGCTCCTGCCGTGCACGTCTCATTATTGCTGTCAGGAGGAACTCCTGTCTTTAAATTCACCTAGGGGCAGGAGGAGACAAAGACTTCATGGCAAAACTCAAGGAACCCACAGGGCTGAAAGGCTAGGTCACAGATTCTACACTCAGCTAATGAGCCAAGCTTGCTGCAGGATAGTCAGCCCACTGCCTCCCACAATACATCTGAGTTGAATATGGGACTAAAGTTAAAAGACACAAATAAGACAATAAGAACATCAGAGACTTGTTTTCTCAATAAAAAACAAGTCTTCAGGGAATGATTAAAACACTATTCACTAAACCATTACCTTCCAGCAGGTTTTCTTCATGGTTACACAAGCACCAGGATTTGGAGTTAGAGATAAAGGAATTCCAACTATGGAATCACGTACATTTTAAGTGAGCTACTATACTATGAACTCACTCCTGCTCAGCAAATATAAACAAACCTCAGACTGGGAGACAAGAGGAGGCGCAGTCAGAATATAACAGCCAGCTTCATCATGGAGGTACTGGTTCTAGCAATTCTCCATGGGCTACCTAAAAGGCTGAGTCAATTCCCAGAGGAGTTCTGGGCTCTACAAATCAGATGCCACAAAGCTATACTCTCAATCTAGAACTTTTTCTTGAGTTGGAGGGGTCCCAGGTGATCTTTCCACCTCAGCCTCCTGAGTAGCTGGAACTACCAGCACATACCACCACGCCCAGCTAATTTTTTTTTTATTTTTTGTAAAGACAAGGTCTCGCTATGTTGCCTGTGCTGGTCTCAAACTCCTAGGCTCCAGCAATCCTCCCACCTTGGCCTCCCAAAGCTCTAGGAGTACAGACATGAGACACCATGCCTGGCCACATTCCAGATCTTGACATTTAAATCAGCAGCTAACTTGCTAGTCTGTGCAGGCTTTATTGGAAAAATCCATATGAAGCATTCAAAAGAACATTCACTGAGCTCTTACACATGTGAGGACCTTTGAGGAAATACACCCAAGTCAGAAAAGAAGACAAATTTCCCACACACTTTTGCATCAGGGGATATAAATCACATATGTAAAAGGACTTAAGAATACAGAACACAGGAATATAAGCTCCTTAAGGGGAGGATTAAGTCAGATTGTCACTGTATTTTGTCCAGTACACAGTAGATGCTCACTAAATGCTGATTGGATTCAAAATTATTTACATATTAAGGGTTAAATTCTCTCAGGGACACAGCTTTCCTCTTCTACCTCAGCCCTGTTCCTTCCCCCAAACAAATTAATGAAAAAGAGTTCTAATTCAGGAAGACAGTGAATTGTCAAACACAAAGCATGAAACCAGCGTACCTACCCGAGGATAGGGGATCCCCGTCTTGGTGTTTTCAAAAGCAGGGAGGAGCCGCACAGCCAGGTCATGGGCCATGTGCAATAATTCATTATCGTAATCCTTAATTGTCATGTCACCAAAGGGCTGCTTGGAGTCAGTTATTATTCTGTGAGCAGAAAGAAGGCTTCCCAGGACTCTAATGACAGGAAGAATAAGAAATAATAAAATCATAAGGCTTGTAAGTACATACAATTCAATTCAGAAGGACAGAATACTTTTATTTCCTTATGGAATCACAACTGCCTAGTCAAGAAAGACCTGCTTTAATGGCCTTCCGAAGTCCTTTCCAACTCTAATAATAAATGATCAATTTTAGTTAACCATATTAGTGAAAACAAACCATTTATCTGAGGCCACCAAAACCAGTAATCTGCATGAAGAAAAAGGAGATGGCTCACACCTATAATTCCAGCACTTTGTGAGGCCAAGGTGGGAGGATCAATGGGGGCCAGGAGTTCAAGGCTGCAATGAGCCATGATCAAGGCACTCTAGCCTGAACAACAGAGCGAGTCTCTGTCAAAAGAAAAGAAAGGAAAGAAAGAAAAGAAAGAGGGAGTATACTAATTGGGCAAGTGCTAGTTGTTCTCAGAATATATATTACTTATTAGTGTTAGAAGTTACACTTGAGCCGGGCTCGGTGGCTCAGCCTGTAATCCTGCACCTTGGGAGGCTGAGGTGAGTGGATTGCCTGAGCCCGCGGGTTCGAGATCCACCTGGGCAACTTGACGAGACCTCATCTCTACAATAAATCAAAAAAAATCAGCCGGGCATGGTAGCGCACGCCTGTAGTTCTGGCTACTCGGAAAGCTGAGGTGGAAGGATCGCCGGAGCCCAGCAGGTCGAGGCTGCGGTGGCCGGAAACGGCCACCGCACTCCAGTCTAGGCGACAGAGTGAGACGCCAACTCAAAAAAAAAAAAAAAAAAAAAAAAAGTTACAATTGAATTATTTCACTTGGGTTAGACAGTAATTTTAAAAATATAGTGGCAGCTCACAAAGGTAAACCAAGCATTTTGGGAGGGT
>CAUYQG010110783.1:0-21433 GCA_963574415.1 Tarsius wallacei | reverse complement strand
GCTACCACGCCCAGCTAATTTTTTTGATTTATTGTAGAGATGAGGTCTTGCTTGCCCAGGCGGGTCTCGAACCCGCGGGCTCAGGCAATCCACTCACCTCAGCCTCCCAAGGCGCGGGATTACAGGCTGAGCCACCGAGCCCGGCTATGACGCTTATTTTAAACCCAGGTCTGTCTCCAAAAAGCCTGTATGTGTTGAGTGCCTATGCTGCATCTGACACTATGGTAGGTAAGCAAGGTTCATAGACAGTCCTAATGGAAGGAGTCGGGAGATAGAATCCAGCTCTTGAAGGGGAAGACAAACTGCAAAATCCCGGTTGCAGGGTGGGGAACACAGGGAAGGGTGTGGCACTGAGGCTGTTTCTAAGACATACACAGAGGGTGGCAAAAAAATGTATATATATTTTAAGAAAAAACTACATTAGAATTGTAATACTCAATACATACTGATAACAAAAGATGAATACAAGTCACGTTTGACTTCTACAATTATAAGAGGTGCTCAGAGTAGTTACATCAGCATCCAGACACTTCTGATTACAGTGAACTAAAAGTAATATATAGATAATGTCACTTAAAATGTGTATACATTTTTTTGGCAGCCCCAGAATATACCACAGGTGTGAGGGGGCAGAGCGTTGAACATGGCAGGGGTGGATCAGTGGGCAGTGGAAGAGACAATTCAACGAGAGGCCACACTGTTAGAGGAGTTCCATGAGAAGGAAGCTGCAGAAGTCCTTTTCTGAGTGTCTGGGGACTCCAAGCAGGACTGGGAAGGAGCTGGGTGTGGAAGAAGGACAACTGAAGCATGAATTCAAAGAGTTCACATCCTGGGTTCAAGGGACAATGCTATGTCTACCGCCAAATGAAGAACAAGCCCTTTAATGGAGGAACATACCTAGTGAGAATCACAGGAGCAAAATGTGGCCACAGGGTGGTCACTTGGGAAGTGACTAGAAGAAACGGCTGTGGAAGCTTCCATGAGTCAGGTCATTTGTTGCAAACAGGAGAATCTGACTTTGGCTAGTTAAAGCAGGGGTCCCCAAAAGCGGCAGGCGAGCAGAGCTCCACCTCCTGTCAGACCAGATTCTCACAGGAGTGTGAACCCTATTATGAACTGCACAGGAGAGGGATCTAGGTTGCACACTCCCTATGAGAATCTAATGCCTGATGATCTGAGGTGGAGCTGGGGGGGGTGATGCTAGCACTGAGGATCGGCTGTAAACACAGATTAACATTAGCAGTGAGGTTTGACTGACTTCCCCCAACCCCCATCCGTGGAAAAATTATCATCCACAAAACTAGTCCCTGACGCCAAAAAGGCTGACAACAGCCAAGTCACAGCATAGAAACAATTAGTTAAAAGATACTATGTAGCTGCGATTCATAAAGAAAGCTAGAGAACCAAGTTTCTAGGCGAATAGGGTAGAGGTAGCCCCCAAATCACATGCAAAACTGTTCCCAGGGAGAAACACCCACCTGGGCACAGCACTCCACTGATGGCAGAACGCTGGGACCCTGGCCACTGCTGCCACCTCCCTACCAGGATAGATCCCACCTCCTCCTTTGTTTCACTAGCTGAAGATTCAAAATTTGGCTCACTTGGGTCTCATTGGTCTGGTCTGGGTAACATGCCTGAGTCCTAGCAGCAAAGAAGTCAGAGAGGCCATCAGGGCATCCAGCTTCCATCATGTAGGTGGTTTATGCCATAAGGCAGGTGGACACATTCTGGAGGGAATTCTCCAAATAAGAAGGCAAAACAAAACTACTGGGAGGTCAAAAAGGACAAATGTCCACCCACTGAAAGCTCCTTGTTCTGTCTTTTCTAAATATAGCTGGCCCTCTGACTGTAGCTGTGGGTTCCACATTCACGGATTCAACCAACCATAGATTGAAAACATTCAGAGAATAAGTTTCAAAAAGCAAAACTTGAATGTGCTGTATGCTGAGTACTACATGCAATCCCAGAGAAGGAAGAGCTATGTAGGCACTGTATTAGGTACAGGGTGATCCAGAGATGATTTAAAGTATATGGAAGGATGTGCATAGGATATATGCAAATACTGACACCATTTTATATCAGGGATTTGAACATCCTGGGTTCTGGTATCTTCAGGAGGTGGGGGATCCTGGAATCAATCCCCCAGGGATACCAAGGATGACCATGATTGCTAAATTTGCCCTTCACAGGTAGAAACAATTTTTACATGTTCAGAATTAACAAAGAGTTTCAGATGGCAGTACTGAGTTTCTGGACAAGGTGGTCACATTCATCCTTACTGGAGTCTGGGGGATGCTGTACCAGTACAGTCGTATGCTACTAGAGGTTCAGGGGTCCCAGGGGACACTGCCAGCAGGCCTGGTCATTGAGAACGGCAAACCATTTTTTGTTCAGAAGTGTTTTAGAATCCCCCTCACCATGTGCCAAGTGTTCAGAGATCCCCAGATCAGGGGCCCTGGGGATGATTTTTAATTTACTGATAAGTAAAATTTTAAAATGTGACATTTTTGAGTACTGCTGCCCTGGTCTATTAAACAAAGAGAAGCAATTCCCATGCCAGTAGCATCCTATTAACCTAAACCCGATAGTGCTGATGTGGACCAGGGCTGGCAGGATGGCCTAGATTGTAACTATGAGACTCCAGCTTCCATGTGCAGAAGAAGCGTGGCTTTGCCCTGATGTATACAGAGAGACAGTTCACCTAGTATCATGCAGGTAGAGATGTAAAAGGGCATCTTAGGCTGACTGCCATCAAATTCGGGTAGCAAATGCCTGTCCTCCCCCTTCAGTATCTGTGTCCCCAGTTTCCATGCAGCCTTAGCCTGTTGGAAGGCAGCAGACAAAGAGGCTGGAGCCACAGCATCATGACCCACCAGCTGGGCGGTGCTGGGCAAGTTGTCTGACCTGACAGTTTGCTCAGCTGCAAGAAGGAATAAAGATACTTTTATTTCATAATGTAGCAGCAACCTTGGTGGCTCTGCACTGCTTCAAGTACTACTATTTATAGTAACAAGCTCTTCCCAATTTCTAGTGGCCACTAAGTTTGCCCAGTGATAAGGAATGAATCAGGGAAAATGGTGTTCTTTGAAGTGACTAGCTAACCAGACATAAATGAAAGCTAGATACCAGCAATGGAACTAAACTAAGTAACACCACTGTCTATTTCCCAAAAGTTTGGGTTTAATCTTGAGACAAAATATCCTTGATTAAAAACTGTGAAAAATGAAAAGAGATATAGTCTTATAATAAAGATTCTTGGCTATGTGAGAGGACAATGTATAGTCTGCCCAGAAGCAGGGACATAGGCCACACTCTTACAACCCTCCCTTCTGCTTAGTTCCTGGGACTTTAATTTCCACATTAAAAATACCTTCTCATTATTTTTACTTCTAGGGAGGGAAGGGTAACACAAAAGAGATGAAGAATTCAATTTCTTAGACACTAGGGATATTATTTAGTAATAGGTGTAAAAATATTAAATCATTCTAGCTGTGCCATGCATCAGGACGAAGGCCTAATTTCCATTTTCCTTAATATTATCATTTGATTTAGCTCACAGAATAATGAAAGAGTAAGAGCAATGGATAAATAAAATACAGTATATCCATACAAGAGAATATTATTCAACAATAACTACAACAGGCATAGGTGGATAAACCTGAAAGACATTATGCTAAGTTAAAGAAGCCAGTTACAAAGGACCACATACTAAGGGTGCAAAAAAAATGTATATACATTTTAAGTGACATTACTTTCAGGTCATTGTAATCAGAAGTGTCTGAATGCTAAGTAACCACTTTGAGTACCTCTTGTAATTGTGGAAGTCAAATGTTACGACTTGTATTCATCTTTTGTTATCAGTATGTATTTTTTTCTTTCTTAAAATGTGAATGCATTTTTTTGGTACCCTCCATATTTACGTGAAGTTCAGAATAGGCAAATCCATGCAGAAAGTGGATTTCGCTGCATAGGGCTGGAGTGGGAGGGGATGGGAAATGGAGAATGACAGAGAACAGGTACAGGATTTCTTTTTGGATTGATAAAAATGTTCTAATCTTGATTGCAGTGATGGTTGCACAACTTTGTAAATACACTAAAACCAGTAAATTTAAATGGATGAGTGGTATGATATCTCAATAAAGATATTATTAAGAATAAAACAGAAGAAATTATAGTTACTAGGTGGTGTTAAATGCCAGCCAAAATTCTCAGCAGTTTTCATAGATTATTTAAGTCTTATGATAAACCTGAGAAGTAGATGCCATAATTATTTGCATTTTACAGATAAGAGAAACTCAGCTACAGAGAGATTAGGTAACTTGCCCACGGCCGTTTAGCCAGTAGGAACCAAGAGAGCCAGGGGTTTTTTTTTTTTCCCCTTCTTTTTTGAGTCCAGGTCTCACTGTCACCTAGGCTATAGTGCTGGAGTGCAGTGGCAAGCCCACAGCTCTCGGTAGATTTCAACTCCTGAGTTAAAGAGATCCTCCCACCTCAGGCTCCCAAATCGCTAGGACTACAGGTGTGCACCACCATGCCCGGCTAATTTTGTTTCTAACTTTTTGTAGAGATGGGTTCTTGCTATGTTGTTGCCCAGTTGATCTTGAACTCCTGGACTCAAGCAATCCTCCCTCCTCAGCCTCCCAAAGTGCTAGGATTACAGGCATGAGCCATGGCACCCAGCTGAGAGCCAGCATTTGAATTGGAGCCATCTGACTTCACAGTCCATGTTCTCAACTGCTGCACATGCACACAAGGGTGCAGGCTTGAGGCAGGGCTCTGCAGTGCCAGTCATGGCAGGACTCTGGCCACAACCTGAGTGTCCACCAGTCAAAGGCTGTTCAAGCACACACTGGTATAATAGCCATCAAAAAGAGTGAAATACATCTGCACACACTGCTATGGAAAGACCATGACAGAAACAAGGTCAACAAATACTGTGTCTTTTTTGCTCCCATTTTCATTTTTTTGTTGTACTAGATGCTATATATGCAAGTGTACTGACATTTGACAATTTTCCATTATTTTTCATGATCAAACCATTAATACTAGTTTTCTCTGAGGAGAAGTGGGTCAATGATGGCAGGCACATTTAGTGTTTTTCTGGACACCTTTTGGTACTATTTGATTTTCTAAAACCATGAGCAGTGTAGGGGACACCTAGTCCTACTCCAGTTTCAAGGGGGCTTTCTCCAATTCACCCACCTCGTATGCTCCTCAGGATCACACACTCAGGGCTGCCGTTTTGTGTTATTTGAACCTCCTGATGCTTCAGGACTCTGTCCTTGACTAGCCTGTAAGCTTCCTGAGCACAGACACTGTTTATTTCTTGCTAAGCAGTGCCAGGCACAAAAGCAGACCTTCACCGCTTCTTTGCTGTTATTGACTGAACAAACGAATGAGTAAAAAAATTATAGTCAAATGACTTGACCTCAGCTGCTGGCGTCAAGAACATGAGCAGTGACTGGGGGAACAGGAGGGTGTCACGATGGAAACCACATCCTGTCACATGAACTAAGTTCCCCCTCACACTGAAACACAGTGGCACAAGCAGTCTTGAGTGGGTCTCAAGAAAATGATTTATTTCTTCGATTAAACACATTTACTTTCATCTAGACCCAGAGAATTTATAGCGCCATAATCCCTTCCATCTCTAATGCTTTTCATTATCTTTTCCTAATTAATTGAGGTATGTAAATTCATTGATATAAAACTTTGCAGGCATAAACATTACTCAGGTAGTGATCCGGCACCATGTTGCTAACAGATCAAGCTTAATCAGGTTCTACCAGATTTTAAATTATACATGTTATTAGACAAGATTCATTTAATTTTGCATCTAACAGCTACAGCTTATTATATTGGCTGCTCCCAGACATTTATAGAAACTCACTGTTGAACCTATACTGTTAACCAACTTAGAAAACATTAATAAAACAGATTTTACTGTTTGACATAATAGGTGGTTCTGGTATGATATAAAGTATGTTTTAATGTGCTCTTGAAAAAAAGATTAAGAAAGGTATATTATCCTAGTGAAATTTCTAAAGTTTAGAAATATATAAAGTTACCTTATAGATCAATACAAAATTTCCTCACAAGAATATTTATGGATTATGACAGCAGTATTTCACACAAATAATATGTAAAGAAAGAAAGTAGTAGTAAATTTTTTATATAAACCAAATAATATACATTGAGAACCTACCATGGCCTTCCAATAAACTCTTTAGGAACGGGCCAGGGTTGAGGGGGGATACAGAATTTGAAACACACAGATGAGTTTCTAAATTCTGGGGCGTTGCAAAATACATTGCCCCAGCAGTTTCAGCATTTAAATGCTCCATTTTCCAACCTCTCATTATTTTTTTCATTCCACGTTCTGATCACTTGACCATTATCTATCATTGAAACCCTTTGGGATCATGCTCCTTTTTAGTAATTCATTTAGTTGCAGAAAATAGGCCCATCAAGGAGGCAAAATGTTCCAATTTGCAGGGAATGGGTGTTTAGAGTGAAAACAATGACAGGGAAGATGTAAATATCCCAGTCAGCTAGGCACAGGCTAGAAAGACACTAGCTTTGTCTATACCACACTGGCTTGCCAGAAGAACCTGCAAACTTCTGCAAAAAGCATTCACCAGCTCCCGAAAACCCCAAGGAAAGGTAGAGGGTGGAGGCATTCTCCAGTGCTGTCCTGCTCAAAGAGCTAATTCAGCATTTCTGATCAGACTGCCATAGGCTCTGTGCCTAATGGCCTCTGTGATCATGGTCAGCTACGAGGGAAAGTGTCCTCAGGTGGGATATAGAAAATAAAAGGATTCAGACCACAAACTACATTTACACTTGCTCCTTGGTTCCTCAGAGGTCCTCCATCCATCTTTTGAGTCACAGAGCCTGTACCAGTCATGGTTCTCTGGAGAACCAACAGAAGATACACAAATATATAAGATATACAAATATATAAGAAGATATACAGATATTTATTATGGAAATCCACTCACATGATTATGGAGGCCAAGAAGTCTCACAATCTGCTGAGTGCAAGCTGGAAGCCCAGGAAAGCCAGACTCAATTATTGAGTCTGAGTCCTAAGGCCTGAGAATTAGGAGTGCACGAATGTCCAAGGGCAGGAGATTTATGTCTAGATCATCTTTCCTCCATCTTTTTGCTCTATTCAGGCCCTCAATGGATTGGACAATGCCCACCACATTGGTAAAGACTGATCGCCTTCACTCAGTCTACTGATTCAAATGCTAACCTTTTTTCAGAAACAGCCTTACAGACACATCCAGAAATGATGTCTTACCAGCTACCTGGGCATCCTTTAGTCCAGACAGGTTGACACATAAAATTAACCACCACAGAGCCCTTAAAGGATCTAATGAAACTTCCCCATTCCACTCCCTAAAACATCAGTTTACAGGGCTCTCTGGCTGGATGTAGCCCATTCAGGGACCTCAGACCCAGGTTAAGAAATCTGCTCCTTGTGGACACTGTGTTACTCAGTGCTCCAGAAGGAAATCTTCATAAAAATTTTCTTTTAAAGCTAAGATTTTCTAGGAAAAGCTATGGTCCTCTTAGATATGGGTAAGATTTTGTTTCTTTGACAAATCTCCCTCTGGCTAAACTTTCAACTTACTTGTATCAACCACAAGGACAGTCTACATGTTTTTGCCTCTGGTCTTGACTTCTATATGACTTACATTTTCTTCGGTCCTGACTTGCACTTCTTACTTATATTTTTCAATTGTGTGCTTTTGTTCATTTTAAGCCTTCTCAAATGCTTCATGGAACAAAACAAATAAAACAAATCTCTCTCAATTTTCAGTGTTTACAGTGGAAACCAGACAGAAAGACTATGGAAGCTTTTGTTACCCCTTCATCAAAAGACAACTGTTGACCAGTCCCTATTACTCAGGTCCTGTCATTTCTTTTCATTGAATAATCAATATTCATGTTCTATAGGATACAATTGAGAAGACTTCTAATCTTCAATTAAAGGCAGAGTTTCTGATATCAAGTTTAGACTTGGTCAATTATAATATCTGCATGTTGACTAGAAAGAGGCATCTCTAATAAGTCAAAGAACAGGAGTATGTGCACGAGTGCACAGGGATACTGGCCCTTAATCTGGGCCCATGGGGATCTGGGGTTCATCCTCCAAAGCAGGACGGGAAGAAAACCAAATTTTCATTAACTTCTAACTGATATTTAGCATTCCCTTCTATTATTAATTAATAGAAAATCACAAGGCTATTAGTGCCTGTGACTTTCTCACCATGAGAAATCACATGGCTTTTTCCTATGATATTACAATTGTTGCAGATACCTCAGAATACTCAAAATGGCTCATTGCCATTTTGAGACTATGGTAGCATTACTGGCCCTCCTATTAGACTGTGTTATGTAATAGATCCACACAGAAGCATATATTACCATATCAAGTCATTTAAAAAATATTTTGATAGCTGCATTTCAATATAATTGGTTTCCCTGGAAGTCCTATGCATTTTTATTTCATGTATGCAAAAACAATATTCTGAGATGGAGTCCAGGGGCTTCAACAACCTGCCAAAGGGGTCCAGGACAAAAAAACGGGTTAAGACACTGTGACTCGGAAGAACAAAGAGTTGACAGAGCCAGCAGTCAGTGCAGCTCCTCTGCCATTTTACCCTGTGGCAAATGCTGGCAGGGGTGGAAGGATGATCGCACACCTAATCAGAAACAACTTTTCAAGTAAAGCTCCAAGTTCCCTAATTAGTAATATCAGGTAAATTAGTTCAAACCACTTTTAATCAGCCTCAGCAGAAGAGAGGCATTGTCACTGATTGCTCGGATGCTTTCACAGGGCTCATAATGGATGTGAAGGAGTGTGTGGGCTGTGGGGCCTGGCTGATTGCTCTCGGATGCTACTCAGCATTCGGCCTGCACATGACCTGTTGGAAAATCTGAGCGTCTACAGTACCAGTGCATTCCAGGGCCTGGTGATATTTAAACTAAGGCATCATTTTCTTGTACACCTGTAATTCCTGTTTTTTTGTTTCTTTATGTTAAACCATAGAGTAAACTGTCTTGAAATTTTGGCATTTCTTGGAGCCTTGTAGGCACTTAACATCAAAACTCAAGGCTAATTATACAGACAACGAACGCTTCTCTAAACCCAAACAAAATAAACAGATCTTACTTTAATATGAACAAAGGGTTTCTGTCCAATGGGGACTTTCTGAGTATCTATGTTGGGGTGGGCAAAGCAGGAACTTATCACTTATAAGACAGGGGCTGAGGCTGTCAGCTACACAAAAGTGGTAAGGAAGAAAAGTGCTGGTCAGTCCCCGTCCTTGAGAGACGTTCTCCAGGGAACAACAGAGGAAACTGGCTAGTGTTCTCTCAGTGCAAATGCTAGAAAGGATTTCAAACTCAGCCAATCAACGTGAAGAAATACCTGATTACACAAAAGCACATCTGAGGACACTCAAAGTAGCACTCTTCATTTTAAGTACAACCTGGAGTATCACAAGATTATCACCCTAATTATGACTGGGAGTGAGGATTAACCAATTTCCCATCCACAGAATGCAGCGCACTTACTAAAAGCTTGACATAAATCTGTATGTACCAACATAAAAAGATCTTCCAGACAGATGGAAGGGGAAAAAGTAAATCACAGAACAATGTGCACAGTATGCCCATGTGTATTTAAGAAAAGCAAGCTTATACACACACACACTTTTAACTATGGTGACCCCAAGGGAGGCACTTGGGGTTGGAGGAAGGGTAAAGTTCATTCTCTATATATTTTACATCTTTACAAAAGGAATATATTCAGATATAAAAAATCTTTAAAATCTTATAAAATGACAATAAAACAGATCTATATCTACTCTAGTCTGAATCCCACAAAAGACTAGAATAACAAAAAAAGGAAGAATTTCATGCTTCTATGTATCTATATTTCTTATTTCTAGGTGAAACACAGATTTCTGTTTTACTCACTAACGTAGCACAAACATCTACAACAGTGCCTGGCACAAAGTAGGTACTCAATACAGATTTGATAAAGAAATGAATTGATTATTTATCCATCTATTCCAGAAATTTGTACTGGGTGCCTACCATGTACTGGCTTCTTGCCAAGGATCACGGGAAACATACAGGGGGGACCCCAAAAAACCTAGAATTATTTTTTGGAGAGTGGGTCACTTATAGTACAGGCTTCTCTTGCTGGGTAAGTGTTCTAGGAACTCATCAGCATCACAGTACCAGCTAGCAATGTTGTGAGAGACTGTGTTTGGCTTCAGCGAAATTTTTTTGGAGATTCTTTCAACACATTTGCCTATTTCATAATGGGTGATTTACAAGCACACCAGCCCACACCATGCTGAGTGTTAAGCAGTTTTGACCAAAAATGGCATGATCCCCGTGACCCACCCTCCCTATTCACCCGATCTCGCCCTGACTGGTTTTTTCTTTTGGTTTGTTTCCCTGGATGAAAAAGTCCTCAAAGGGAAACGTTTTGCTGATGTGGAAGAGATGGAACCAAGAACTGCAGAAGCACTAAAAGGCATCAAAATTGACGAGTTCAAAACTATTTTGAGCAGTGGAAAAAGTGTCTTGATAGATGTATTGCATCAAATGGAGAATACTTTGGAGGTGACTGAAATTCAAACATATAATAAACACACAATTTTTTATAAATAAGTTGTGGAGTTTTTGAGGTTCTCCCTCTGATTTATTTTACCTAAATTCACTGAATACCTTCCACATGCCTTTCACTGGGCACTAAATGAAAATACATGCCAATATAGACAGACAGATACACACACACACACACAAACACGCACACACACACACCCCTACTGCCCTTTAGGAACTCAGAACTACGCCTGGGGGAAGGTGAACTTGCAGAGGTTGGAGGGATGAGATAAGGCCTTTTCCTGGCTAGAGCCTTAACCCTGGCTTTGGTTTTCAAAATTATGCCTCTGAGGCTTTGCTTATCATAGTCTGTCTCATACCAGAATTTTGTTCATGTATTTCTGCTTGCCCAGCCAAAGGAAAATGAATATCATCCCTTCAGGACCGTATGAAGCACAGAAGGACAAACGGCTCTATTTTTGCCTGAAGCCCACCACACCAGAGCATTCTATTTTTGCTCAATGACTTTATTTCTCAGTTCTATCTGTTCATCACAGAATTGGAAATCTCCAAGTGAGGAAGGAGTCTTGTTGGTCATTTGACCATGACTACTCTTACCAGGACACTGGCCCAGCCTGTCGCATCTAATATAAGGTGAAGGGTTACCAAATTCGATGCATTACAACTTTTTGGGTCTCGCTCAGGCCTTTTTTTCCCAATGGAAAACCAGAATTCCATTTGTCAGTAATTCTACTTTACATTCCCATGGTGTCTCCCATTCCTAACCACCACTCTGTTGATTTGACTCCTTTCCTCGCTGGCCTTTTGCTGTCATATCTGCAGAATCCAGCCCTTCTTTACCTTGAAGTTAAGACTTTTCTGCCTAAGTGGATTACTCTGCATTTATCTACAGCAAATATCACTTTTGGGCATGCACTCTGTCCTTCAATTTGTTGAAATCATTTCTGAAGTCAATTCCATTTTCATACTGAATCTCTTTGGTCCCAACAGAAATGGTCCCCCAAAATTCAAATATAAGATGTCTGGGACACTTTTAACTTTTAAAATGTGGATAAACTGTGCAATGGATATGCAGAAGTTAACTTGGAGAACTACACTGAATCAGAAAGAGGGAAAAGCCTTCTGCTTCTAGTGATGAAATGCTTCTTCATCTATAAATCCAAAAGTATCAACTTTGCAGATTCATAAGCTCTTATCCCAAACTCACTGGGCCAGATTGAATTAGAAATTCTGAGTTTTTCAAACTACAGAATCATAATACAGGGCAAAGAGCACATACTAAATAACACCTAGAGCTAGGGTTCAGGCAGTACCCCATAATAAAACCCAACAACATTTCACCAGCAAAACACATGAATATTCTCACTAAGTGGGAAAAATAAAGACTATAAGTAGCCTCATGTCAGTTTAGGGCAGCTTTGCTGCCAACTGAGTTAATTTAAACTTAAGAAAAAGTTCTTAGTACGCAGAGCTTTCTGAACATTGGAATGGCAGATAAGGGATTATGTGCAGGTGCATGACCCAAATCAAAGAACCCATTGTAGCTCGCCTGAACATTCTGCATAAAGATCCTTTTTAAAGCCTATATGTGTGGTTGTTTGCCTGAACATCAAAGTGTTGTTTTGAAAGTCCTGCAAAGGAGAGGTCAGCCTGTGTTCTGCAAACTGTTGTGTAAAAAGCAAAATCTACAAACTTAAAGCATTTCCCTTGAAAGCTGAGCATGGTAAGTCTAAAGAAATGGTGGTTCTCTTGCTAAACATCATTATTTTTAACAGTTAAGAGGAATTTCATAAACCATTTGTGTACACACAAAAATTATATGTAATAAATTGAAAAGCAAAAAACGTAGGGCCCTGTGCAGTTTAGTCTAGTACAAGTTGAATATCATTTATCCAAAATGCTTGGGACCAGAAGTGTTTTGAGTTTTGGATTTTTTCCGAATTTTGGAATATCTGCATATTACATTAAGAGACATCTTGAGGACAGTACCTAGGTCTAAACACAAAATTCATTTATGTCTCATATACATCTTATACACATAGCCTGAAGGCAATTTTATGCAATATTTTTAATGACTTTGTGCATGAAACAAAGTTTGTGTACCATTAGAAAGCAAAGACGTCACTATCTCAGCCATACATGTGAACAATCTGTGGTTGTTTGGCTTCACAATCACTTCTGACTCTGAATTTACATGTAATCATTTTCTTATGCTTATTCACATTTAAGTACTTAACAGTAAAAAATATGACATGCCATTAATTCAGTGAAAAACTGAGGCATTTAGGAGGTGACTGGGTTAATCATGAATGGATTAATCCGTTCATGGATTAGTGGTTAATGAATCAATGGGTTATCACAGGAAAAGGGTGTGATACCTTATCACTTAAAAAGGTGGCTTTTTAAGAAGCAGAAGAGAGACCCAAGCTAGTACACTCAGTCCCCTCACCATGTGACGCCCTGT
Source organism: Tarsius wallacei (assembly GCA_963574415.1). Classification (NCBI taxonomy): domain Eukaryota; kingdom Metazoa; phylum Chordata; class Mammalia; order Primates; family Tarsiidae; genus Tarsius; species Tarsius wallacei. Next base: position 8,316 of record CAUYQG010110783.1, on the reverse strand, counting down.
GCCACCTCAGGACTCTGCAGGCATGTCCTACCAGCAAGAAGGCCCTCAGTAGACGTGGCCCCGTGACCTTAGACTTCTCAGCCTCCTTAACTGTAAGAAATAAATTCCTCAGTCACAGGTGTTCTGTTGTAAGCAACAGAAAATAGACTAAGACCCACACTTTCACTGTGTCATCTATTGGTACTTCTTCTGCAGTGTTAACATCATCTTCAATGTCACTATTTACAGGTTGAGTATCTCTTATTTGAAATGCTTGGGACAAGAAATGTGGAATTTTCCATTCTGGCATTATGATGGTGCTCAATTTTGGAATTTGGAGCATTTCAGATTTTCAGATTAGGGGTGTTCAAACTGTAAGTGCTTCTCAAATCTCATTGTCCATAAGACTCACCTGGAGATCTTGATAAAATGCTGATTCTGACCCACTGAGTCCGGGTGGGGCAGAGGCTCTGCATTTCTAACAAGTCTCAGTTGCTGCTCTGGGAGCCAGCCACCCTTTGAGCAGTCAACTGGGAAATAGGAAGTGTGTGAAGAATAGAAACAGATGAAGTATCCCCCATTTACAAGCTGAGTGGTCTTGGGAAAAGTCATTCACTGTTCTGAGCCAGTTCCCCCATCAGGTAAAATGGAAATAACAATGACACCTACTTTGCAAGACTGTGATGAGTAGGTGAGCTAATAGCACAGTTCCTAGCAGATAACAGACCCCGAATTCCATCCTATGCCATTTGCAGTAAGCTGACTAATGTCCCTCCAGAGATGTTCAGCAACCTATCTCCTGGTTCTTGTGAATATGTTACCTCATATAGCAAAGGAGAATTTGCAGATGTGATTAAGTTAAGGATCATGAGGGGGAGAGATTATCCTGGGTTATATGGATGGGCCCAATACAATCACAAGGGCCTTTATAAGAGGAAAACAGGAGAGTCAGAGTAGGGAGAGAATATGAGAGGATAGAGCAGAGGTTAGAGAGAAGAAGCAATGCTGCTGGCTTTGAAGACAGGATGGGGCAAGAGCCAGGTAACGCAAGCAGCCTCTAGAAACTGAAACCTCTAGAAGGAATACACCCCTGCAGATGCACGTTGGACTGCTGACCTCCAGAACTATAAGAGAATAAACATGTGCTGTTTGAAACCAGTAAGTTTGTAGAAATTTGTTACAGAAGCAATAGGCAACTAATATACCAGTAGCCTGGATTCAGCTAATGCAGGATTGCCTGCCTCTACAGAACAGGGGAACTCTTGAGGCTAAATCAACATCTGAAACTAAATCAGGTAATAGTTGGTCAAAAAGAGGTCAATACATAAAGAACTCTTCAAGGAGACTTTGTATCAAGGGAGGACTTCATCCCGTATTATCTGTTTTGTATGGTTATGGCAATTTATAATAAACAGGTATGGACAAATGTGTGTTATTAACAAACGATTCTAAAGGCTCAAAGGAATCTCTTACACCCTAATTGTATCATCACATTCTGATTTGTTAGCTCTCCACGTAATTGTTGAAATCTAACAAGGCTCCTGGGGACAAAGTCAGTGGGTCGAAGCCTCAATGTCAGTAGCGCTGATGAAAGTAACCCTGGGTTTAAGAGTGAAGGATGAAAATCAATAGTCTCAATACTTGTACAAATCTTCATTTGCAACTTACAATGTGGCGTATCCCATGGAGAAGTTTTATAAAATAAGAAAATACCAAGGCAACTGAAAAGATGTCTGCAGAATGAAAACATACTTCAAAACTAAATGGACTTTGAAACAAAGAAGCTTGCATTTTTTAGGATTTTTCCTGTGGGAGATCCCTCTTACCATCCAAGCTTCCCTCACCAGACTCTAGCTTCACAGAAGTACCTAGTATCTCATGTCCACTGTTATATCCACAGCATCTAGTGCTATCACTGGCGCTTAGTGTGTACACAATAAATACTTGTGTGTGAACAAGTACTATGCTTGATATTTGTAATGGAAATGTGTATTATTACATTCATTTAGTAAAGTATCACTTTGGAAGTTCTTTTTCTCCACTTTCATCTTAAATCTACTGACCCAAAATATTACTTATGGCAGAAATAACAGTATGCTTTCTGATTTTATTTACCTAGTAATATATGAATTTGATCATTAACAATGTACTAAGCAGTCAAAGCAAATAATTACTTTTCTAAGCGTCTACCCTTGAATAAATGAGAGGGAAGTCACTTAATGCATATTAAAAAACGATAAATATTTTTTAAATGTTCTGTTTAATCTCAGACCACAATATTCAAAACAGTTACAGCCCTTTCACTGGCTCAGTTAAAATCCCACAAAACATCCAAATCTTCAGAATAGATTATGAATTCTGCTTGAGTCGCACTGAATATAAAATACAGGTTCAAAAGTTTGCCAATTCACATTCACAAAAGTGTTTTTGACCAAATGGTAGGCCTGATCATAAAAACCATTTATTTTCATTAACAATGTTTAATTCATGCTCAGCATATTTTATTTAAGAAGCAATGTGATCACATGAAAAGCTTTTGTTTTAAATTTGGTTTTCAAATATGACTGAATACATTAACAGAATTCAGAGCAAGTTGGTAAACATCTGCAAGAACAAGTTATATAATTCTAGTGGGTCCCATAATATTCCGTTTTTAAAGAGAAGAAACTGCCAGCCGTGGTAGTTCACACCTGTAATCCCAGAACTTTGGGAGACTGAGGAGGGAGGATTTGTTGAGGCTAGGAGTTCAAGACCAACCTGGGCAACCTTGCCTCTACAAAAAATACAAGCAAAAATTAGCCAGGCATGGTGGTGGTGAGCCTGGAGTGCCAGCTGCTTGGGAGGCTGAAGTGGGAGGATCGCTTGAGCCCAAGAGTTTGGGGCTATAGTGAGCGATGATAGTGCCACTGCACTCCAGCCTGGATGACAGAGTGAGAACCTGTTTCTAAAAAAAATAAAATAAAATACAGAAAAGAAACCATTTTCAACAGAAAAATGTTAAATTTGAAATCTTATTTTCATGTGTCCAATAAGAGCAGTTGCTTGCTCACTGTGTGGTCCAGAGTGGGTACTCTAGCTGCTATGCACACAGGGCCAGATGAGCCTAAGGAAACTGGCGAACTGATGGCAGTTTCATTTGGAAATAGCATGAATCTGTTCAGTCAACATACAACCTTGGTGTTTTTGTTTGTTTGTTTGTTTGTTTTACGTGAGAAAGCTGAGTCCTGCAACGATTTCTAACTCCTTTAGGAGCCGACTGTAGTCATTTCAGTATTATACCATCTTGACACCTAGGAGCCTTTGACCGAGTCACGAGGTGTGGTCAAGTTTACAAGCAGTTAAGATTTTACCTCTCAATGAAACAAAGTTCAAGGCCATCTTTGTGAATATGTTTCTATACCAAGCTGCTGAGATGTTCACCATCGGTTCACAAAGATCTGGCGTTTTTTGTCCCTGTACTATGTAGCCCCAGAATGTTGAGGTCTTAAGCTCTTGCTGCTTCACTGGGCTCTTGTTCAGAACCTGAGGCCCTAAGAAGATGGGTTTCTCCATGCTCACCCAGTGCATCAGTGGCCAATGGTGGCTGGCATCTCTGCCACCTGAGATCTAATTCAGGTCTGTGCCTACTGCTTTCATACTCCCTCTTGCCAGTCCTGCCACCTACCAGGATAGCTGCTTCATCAGGGAGGACATCCCAGAGTTCTACCAGGTGCAAGTCAATGCATGCCTCTGTGTAAGATAAGAGTAAGCAGAGAATGGGGGGCGGGGGTCTCAGGGTTCTCTCTGCTGGGTACACACCCTGGACTTTAGGGAGAGCAATTCTAAGCTAGCTTTTCTCCGTTCTCACATATTCCTTCTGGATTTTGTTCTGAATATGTGGGCTGCCAGACTAACAAGTCTCTAATGCGCCCAGGCTAACTGCAGGGTGCCTCGGCTTCCTAAGGAGTTAGGCATCCTAATAGGGCTCAGAGTCTTGGTTTTTGAGGTAGAGTGAGCCAAAAACATATACCCACAGACACTGCTGCATTTTCTGCAATGGTCTTCAGGTCACCTCTGTCCCACTAAGCAAGGACAGGGCACAAGTAAGGGGCAGAGGTGGCTGTGGGAGGTGCAGGGGCACTTTCCATTTGCTTATACTTGCTCACTGGGCTTTATCCTTGCCTGGGAGGGAAGATATCAGAGAAGCAGGAAAAAAAGAAAAAAGAATTCTAGAAAGCATCTGTTACTGTACATTTCCAGCATCTCACTTTTTTTAGGGGAACCATCCTGTCTTTCAGGCCACATGGTTGCAGCAGAGGTGACCCCACACTCTGGCTGCAGGGGGGCCACATGAGCAAGATGAGTGTTGGTCTGATACTTTAGACCATCAAGAATAAGGCACTTTCTTTCTATTGTGGCTTCTGTAAAAAGGACATAAACCTAGAGCTCCCAGGAGCCACTATCTAGAGAGAGCCTGCATGCAAATGCAGTCAACCTGGAGGAAAGCAGAGCTGAGTGATTAAGAGATGAAGTCCTAATAACAACTGCTGAGACCCTGAATCCAGTTGTACCCAAAGCCCAGATCTGTCCCTGGACTTCACAGTCCCATGAGGTAACACATACCTTAAAAAAAAAAAATCCAGTTTAGGTTGGATTTCTGTCACTTGTAACCATAAACGTACCAACAAATGTAAGAGAAATAAAAGTGTAAGAAGAAAGGAAATGAGAAGATTACATTTATGAATATAGTATCTGGAAGCAGCTCAAGTTTGTCCCTGGAAATGCAAAAAGGTGACGCGTGGGAATCAGTTCCACTTTTCATATTAAGCTCTGATCATCAGAACTGCAGCTCTGCCTAATTACTGTGATTAGTCTCGTCAAACTCTAAATATAAAATGAGTGTGCACTTTCTGATGTTCAATGATACTGCAACAATCATGACAAGAACGAATGGGCCGTTACTGAATAAAGGTCTCTTTGGAGCAAAATCTTTTTTTTTTGAGTCGAGGTCTTACTCTGTCACCTAGGCTGGAGTGTAGCGGCTCACCACAGCCTCGACCTGCTGGACTCAAGAGATCCTCCCACCTCAGTCTCCCAGTTAGGACTACAGGCAAGTGCCACCATGCCTGGCTATTTTTTTTTTTGGTAGAGAAAGGGTCTTGTTATGTTGCCCAGGCTGGTCTCAAACCCCTGGGCTCAAGTGATCCTTCCCCCTCAGTTTCCCAAGGTGCTGGGATTACAGGCATAGGCCATCAAGCCCAGCTTTTTTTTTTTTCCTGCCCAAATGTGGTCATGACTGACTGAAGAAAAAGAGGTCACAAGCAGTAACCCAAGTCTTACCTGGCATGGCATGAATGAGATCACCACACAGAACAAAGAATTTGGGTTTGGGGTTCAGCTTGTTGATGGCCTGGACAGCTCGCTCAGTTAGACGGATCTCCTGTTCCCATTCGTCACCACCACTGTCACAGTCTCCGGTGGACCAGGCCTTCATCAAGCCAAACTGTGGGTCTGCACCTTGAATGAAGTAGAACGGGCCTTTCCATTCCCTTTCCTTTTCTTTAAAGAGAGAGAGAGAGAGAGAGAGAGAGAGAGAGAGAGAGAGAGAGAAAGAGAGAGGGAGAGATGTTACAAAATCTGTCACAGAAAGCAACCGGGTTACCATGCAAGTAGATATAACATTTTTCTTAAATTAAGTAGGTCATTTTAATAAGCTGCTGTCCAAACATACCATTTTCCTGTCATAGTCTAGAGGATTTTGATTTATACTAATTATGCCTGGGAACTGGTGATTCCCAGAGGCCAGGAAAATCCACATGAGCTGCTCCAGCCATGCAACCAAGCTGTTTGTTTACAAGCTGGATGGCCAAAAGGAAGCATAGACCATCAGCAGAATATGGTATAGAGGATATTCATGTTCAATAAAAGGTTTTTAATTAGAATTAAAAACACCCAAAACTAAATGCTGCCAGAAGTATTATATTTAAATTACTAGGTGAAATGCTTACAAATCTTTTCTGCTAGGTTTCATGGTACCATTTCCACTGTTTTGGAGGATGTGACAGAATTTTAATTATAAAACTTGGCACTCAGGAGCTCTGGCTATCTAGCGGGAACTGCAATGCCAGAAATGAAATCTTGAAATGAGTAAGTCAATGTGAAAAAAAAAAAAAAGAAAGAAAAATTGATGCTAACATTTCAAAGGCAGCATGATGTGGGCATCAGCGAGGTGTGAGGTTGGAGGCGGGGAAGGAACGCTTCGTTTTCTTGGAAGGGGATCTAGGTCACCTGAAATCATTCGGCTTCTATTCCAATAGGCTCTGTTGGGCAGAGGCTTTGGGGGTCTCAGGTCTCTACCCTTTCATGCCAGAACTGACACGGGAGCCTGCTTAGGCAGAGCCAGAATGGCTATTAGTGGGTGTGGAAGCCATGTGGGTTTCAATTTTTTTTTTTTTTCTGGTGACAGAATCCCTTCTCTAAGCAAAATCTTATGTGGCCAACCAATGTTGAAAACATGAAAACCAGAGCAGCTCTTACAGAGCAGCATCTGGAGCTTGCACTGCTGAGATGAATCTGGTGATGGAGAGAGCACAGTCTGAGGACCCCTAATCTTCAGCCCCCTCATATATATTCTCTGAGGATACTGAGGCTCAGAAGTGACTTGATTTGCCAGATGGCCCTCCAGCACTTAGTGGAAGGGACAAAACTATCCCATAATCTTGAGGCTGTCTTTTTTTCCTTTTTAATAAATTAATGTATTATGCACATTAACGGAATAAACGGCATTTCCTTTGGAAGACATAACAATATTATAATTTCCAAAAAGCTCCTTGGAATCAATTCATGTCCACATGTTTGATTAATTTGTCTATTCAGTAAATATCTACTGAGAACCTATGGTCTGCCAGGCCCCATGTGAGGTGCTCGTGATATGAGGGTGACCAAGACAGCTGTCCCCACTCTCCAAGTTCTTAGTTGTTGTTGGGGGAAAGAGACAATAAACAAGTAAATAAGCAGGGAAGAAAACCATAGAGTGCTAAGGGCTATGCAGATTAAGAGTAAAGCAATGATTAGTTTAAATTGGATGGACAGGAAAGGCCTCTGTGAGCTGATGACATTTAAGCTGAGACCTAAATGGCAAGAAAGAGCCAGTGGTAACCTTTTAAATTCCATGGCCAACCTCCCACCCCACCTTACGGAACTTATTAGCATCTTAGAGTGGACCCTGGCTTCAGGCCTCCTTGCCCTTCTTAATTTTTTTTCCCTCAGAATTAGAAAGAAAAACAAGTGAACAAACAAAAATACCTTTACACACTTTATAAAACAAACTATAAATGCACATTAACCCACCAGTCTTTGACCTATAGCACAGATATTTGATCAAATCACAGTGGGCCAGAACTCAGTCTGAACAAGGACTGCATGAACCCTGGTATATGCATCTCCCTGAGGACAGTGAGAAAGCCCATCCAGCAGGCACTGAGTGATTCAACTCTCATTTACTGAGCAGTTACTATGAAAGGCAGGAAGACTCTAAGCCCCCAAAGATCCCTGCCTCCTGACATTCTCATCCTTGTACAATCTCCTTCCCCTTGAGTGTGGGCAGCACCTAACAACCTGCTTCTAATAAATAAAATACAGTGATGGGATGTCCCTCCAAAAAGCTATAAAAAGACCATGACTTTCATCTCCCTCTTTCTCTCTCTCCCCTCCTGGCTTTCTCTCTCTCAGAACCCTTGCTCTGGAGGTAAAAAGCTGTCATGTTGTAAATAACCCTACAGAGAGGCCAATGTGGCACGGAACAGAGGGAAGCTTTTGGCCAAAACCTGTGAGGAACTACATCCTGCCAACAACTATGTGAGTGAACCCAGAAGAGGATACTCCGTCACTGAGCTTTCAGATGAGACCACAGCACCAGAAGAGTTACTGATCATAGCCTTATGAGACTCTGCAGCAGAAGAATCCAGCTAAGCTGCACCCAGATTCCTGACAGAATCCGTGAGATGATGCATATTTGCTGATTCAAGCCGCTAAGTTTCAGGGTAATTGGTTACACAGCAAGATACCTATGAATCAGGCATTAGAAATAAGGGGTCAAGAAGAAGACAAGATTTCCTGAAGAACTGGACATTGTGCCATGAAAAAAAACCAAGATTTTGCTTTGTGTTTTAAAGCTATTGTTAGCCAGGCTCGGTGGCTCAGCCTGTAATCCTGTGCTTTGGGAGGCTGAGGTGAGTGGATTGCCTGAGCCCACGGGTTCAAGACCCGCCTGGGCAACTTGGCGAGACCTCATCTCTACAATAAATCAAAAAATTAGCTGGGCGTGGTAGCGCGCGCCTGTAGTTCCAGCTACTTGGA
>CAUYQG010110782.1:0-17247 GCA_963574415.1 Tarsius wallacei | reverse complement strand
ACACTGAAAAAAATAAAGTTTCTGAAGAAAACCAGTGACAATCTCTTGACGATCAGTGTACTGTAATGTTATTTCTAGTTTTATTATATTTATATTTTGGTATGTTTTATACTTGGTCTTTATGTTCAGAATTATTTATATTTCATTCTCATGTTAATGTTAGTTTGAGATTTGAGTGGTATTTACATTTGCCTGTTGATACGAATGGGAAGAGATGTATTTATTTTGGGGGTAGGACCCAAAAAATTGGCCAAGTCACTTATTCTTTTTTTTCCTCACAAACTGTTTTAGTCTTTGAAACTTTCAAGTGTTTTGGCATCATTCAACTCTCCGCTGTGCTTTATTCTTTATTAAGAAACTCAGCCCTTAATTAACTTGCTGTCCCTTCATTTGAAACTCATTCCATTTGATAACTCTTTGTTGCTTCTAGAACGGTTGGTGCAGGCTTGTGTGGGTTTCCATAACACAAAAGCCAGATGGATTTTTTAAAACAGATAAATTTAGTCTTGAATAGAGAACTGTGAAAGAGAGAGAGAGAGAAAGAGAGAGAGAGAGAGAGAGAGAAAAGAATTATTTAAAAAAATGCAAAATAAAACAAAACAACAACAACAAAAATCTTGATACTGATAAAACCAGTGAGAAATCGCAGATTCTCAAATTAGGGGAAGAGCCGAACTTTTAATTTTCCTTCCCTTCCTCTTCCTTCCTTCTACTTTTTAATTTGTTTTGGGCTCAAGAATCGAGAAGTTCTGTTCCCAATTAAAAATGGATCACATTTGGGTCTGAGGGGGAGTGAGCCACCTCATGATATGAGCATGAGACAGAAGGCTGTGGAGAGATTGAGTCCCTTTGATAACCAACACCACTCTCTCTGTGTGCTAATTTGCAAAATGGGGAAAATATTGGCATGTTGCCCTCAGAATCCCTTGGAAGAAAAGCGTTAGCAATATGAAAACATTGCAATTCTGTCCAAAGTGTTTACCTTATGTAACAAATTTATTAGGGAGTCTCAACATGTTATGGATATAAAAAGGAAAGTTTTATGCTTACCCAATTACAGCCCCCTTGTCTAGGCTATGTTGACCCATCTCCCCTGCAGGGAAGTAACTCCCTTACCAGCATCATGGCCAGCTCCTCTAACTTTCCTGCCACTTTCGGTTATTGGAGCACTTCATTTTGTTATTTAAGACTCAATCCTATTTATTTCGACAATTCAGTCTCAAAACCAATACAGAGCTGGTGTCCTCTTCCTCGAGTGCTGACTCTCCCAGACTGTGACTCCAGTGACTTGAAGGCGAGCGGTCTGTACTTCATGGAGTGCCTCTTTCCTCCTCTCTTTGAACTCCTTTCTTGAGACTTCAGAAGCCTCCCGGATCCTACTCTGTCTCCTCAAGGTATGGGCAGCAGGCGAGGAGCAGATAGATGGGAGTGGGTGGTGGGAGGGAGTTGTCCTGGTCGAGCTTTCCTTTGGGAAAGTCTTTTCTGATGTTGGTGTTTTCAGTTCATACGGCAGCCTCCATGGAGGTGGTATGTGGGTCTACGCGTTGAGCATTCCCAGCATTCATCCCGGCCCCTTCTATCACTGGAAACTCCTGTCTCCATTCCAGAGGGCAGGTGTATCTTGTCCTTGAACGGTGATAAACATCTCCAACTTCTTGTCTGTATCGACCTCACGTCGCTTGATCCAGTGGCTATCCTGAAAGGTTCTATGGCCCTTATCCTTTCATCTACTTCCATGTTGCTTTACATGGAGCTCTGGGAACTGTCAAAGTCCTTTTTTGTATTTCCTGGGTCCACAGAGATGGGACGGGGCTGCCCATGTCTCATTTCCAGGTATATTGCATGACAAGCTCCTGCTGTCTTGAGCTACTGACCTAGAACAATGATCTTCAGAAATCTCTGGTTGCTGAGTGAACACTATTCTCTAGACTTAAATATGCACCTCCCCAAGCACTCCAGGTGATATATATCAAGTATACATCCTTCTTTCCTCTTACCTTTGAAGACCTCAGGAAATGAAAAGGGCAGTGAGCCATTTTTTAGTATGCTCGCTCAATGCCCCACTCATTTCAAGAGAAAACCTTGAAGTGTGCAGCTTAGCATGTACCCAGCCAGTCTACCTTTCTTAGAGTCACCTTCAGTATTTATTCATGATTCTCTTGGAGACGGCCTCACTTGGTTTCGAGAGAGAAAGGCACCGTCTACAACTACAAAGAGATGAGGGGAAAAAACTTTCTTCCCCAACATGGACTTCACCAAAGGCTGGTTACCACCCTCCCATCCCCAACTCAGTTCTCTGTTTGGGTGGGGAAAGTTTAGAGATGGAGCCTCTAAACCCCTAAGGAGAGGTGCTTATCACCAACAGCTTCAAGCTTACCTTTGGACTTTGACCATCCCACAGGATAACAGGAAACATCTCACTCTACATTCTATTATGTTAGTGTCATACTTTATAATTTATTGTCTTCATTTGAACTCACCAAACTCTAATGGATGCTTTTTTTTTTCACCGTCCTAGTTTTGAGTAAGTTAGCAGTTTCCCAGGCTAATGAGCTAGGCCCCAACCTGGCCAGTCATCCAGAAAATGTGTCCCACAGGTCACAAGTGGGATAGTATGGTATTTGGAAAAAGACAGTCATACACAGGTCTGAACTATGGCCCCAGGTTCATGGCTGACTACCTGTGACCATGATCTTTTTGGTCCTGTGAAAATTTGTTCTTGATTTCTAGAACAAATGTTTGACTATACATAATTTTTCAAGCTTCACTTTAGTAGCAAAATCCCTTTTTTTTTCCAAATTGGCTGTTAAAACCTGGACCTTCCTTCATTCCCAGCTATAGACCTTAAAGGCATCTATTTCGTGTCCCCATAAAATATAGGAACTCCATGTGCAAAATTTGAGACCTACTGAAGCAGAATATCAGGTATTCTCCTTTCAAGACTTGAGTGTGTGTGTCTGACTCTGCCAACACTGAGCTCGCTATTAACAAAAAAATGCATGTTTATATTTATCTGACTTTCCAGATGTTGGTTGCACATTGGGCTCATGGTCGGTAAGGCCATTTCCTTATCTATTTCCAAATTGCTGTAGGTGCTTTTAAAAGTAAAAAAAATTGGTGATGCTTATGTCTACTCTGTATTTTGCAAAGTTAATACTTTGAAAACTGCTGCTCTCACAGCATTAGAATAGTATTTCCTAGTGGGTTGGACACTTGTCTCTTGGGATGCTCTCTGAAACAAAGAACTTCTGGTCAAAAAAAACCTGTAATTTATGCAGGATTCCATGTCCTCCTCTTGGAGATTTATTAAGGGCTCAGAGAAGTTCTGTAGCCAAGTCACTTGCTGAACGTTGTCTGGCCCAGAATTTCCCAAACATTTGACCCCAGAACCTATTGTTTGCCCAGCAAACACTTATTAACATTCCATAGAAACAATGCTCCTTCAAATACAGTTTGGATTCACTGCCTTAGAGCAGGCCAAGAAGTTATTTCTGAGAAAGGCCAGGTAAAAGTTTTAGGTTTCGTGAATTTCACTGAGTCTTTCACGACTTCTCAACTTTGTCCTTGCCGTGCAAAGGCAGCCGTAGTTGTATCTAAACCAATGGGTGTGGCTGAGTTCCAATAAACCATTATTGACAAAAATCGGCAGTGGTATAGATTTGGCCTGTGGGCTGTGGTTTGCTGACCCCAGTTCCCCCATTAAACAAGTGAGATTTGTTCTGACTAGAGAAGGCGCAATCTCAAATAGTGAAATAATAGCTCAGTTCTTTCCTGAGTAATTACTAGAATTTTGCTAAATGTTGGAGACTAAATCATTGAGGATGACAGTCTTCTCCCTGATCATTTTGAGAATTGGAGCAGGCTAAGTGAGTCATTTCATGTTGCTTATTTTAACCAGATATTTATCTAGCTGTGAAATCTCTGCCCCACTCAAGCTCTATTGCTAACCATCAGCCAGCTTCACTGTGACCAAAGAAGGACAATAGGAGACAGGGCCACCAGAGAAGCCACTCAGTGTTAACTCAATTATTGTATCCAAAATGAACCATCTATATTTTTCAAGCTCACAGAAGGAAAATGTTATAAACATAATCAAAGGCATTCAGACGATCCTGGCCATCTTCTGAATGGTTAACTGTAATTAAATACTGTATCAGTTACCTATTTCTGCATACCAAATTACTCTAAAACTTGAAGCAGCAAATGTTCATCATCTCACGGTTAGTGTGGGTCAGGAATCTTCATGGCTTGGCTCAGTTCTTTGGCTCAGGGTCTGCCATGAAGGTGTTGGCCGGTGCAATGAGGGTTCAGCTTGGGAGGACTCGGCCACCAATCTTATTCGTGCAGCAGACCTTGGGTTCTCCAAATGTCAGTTTCTTGCCATGTGGGTCTCTCCCTAGGGCTGTTCACGGTGTATCAGCTGGCTTCCCCTGGAGGAAAGGCTTAGAGAAAGGGGACAGGGGAGGCAAGCAAGACAGAACCAAAGGGTTTTTTTGCAACCTAATCTGGGAAGTACCATACTATCACTCTGCCACATTCTACTTGCTAAAAACATGCCATTAGTTCCAGTTCACATTCAAGGGAGGGGATTCCACAAGACTGGAAACTAGGAACCTGGGGTCCTTAGGGGTCACCTCAGAGTCTGTCTACCACATGTACTAAATTCATTCAGGTATTTTAGTCTTCCTCTGTGCAGCGAGGGTTCAAAGTCACCAGTCTTAAATAGCTGAGAAAGATGTCACAGTCGTAGTAAAAGCATTGGGTTGTGTCTTTAGGAAGGCTCAAGATGAGAGGAAAGGAGAAGACATAAAGTTGTGTGTTGCAAGGTAGCAGAGCGAGGGAGAGAAAAGGAAGCCAGGGGAGCGTTATGGAGGCATTTTTCTAGAATAATATCCTCATTTGGAAGGTAGGGAGCAGAATGAAAGTTTCCTGAAAGAGATCTGGCCGGTGGACTCCTCATCCTCTTTCTTCTCTCTGCTTGTTCCTCAGTCCTCGGGGTTAAAAGGTACCTCACATTCTCTAATCACCTACACATGTTTATCACTCAGTAGATGTGATCTACGATTATCAAAGTAATTAGATTAAGTTTTATAATTCTGGCTGTCCCACCGGCCAAAGGGGGGAAAAAAAAAAAGAAAAAAGAAAAATCAACAAATCAGTTCCATACTAGGTACTGCAGGGGATTCAATTATATATCTCCTGCCTTTGAAGATCTTACATTCCAATAAAGAAAACAAGACAAACATATGGAAACAGTTACGTTAAAGTTACAGATTTAAATAACAGTTCAAGGTAACAATGGAAGGAATATCACAAGGCGGCTGGTGATTAATTACCAGCTGAATTATATAGAATCCATTCCTATTGGAATTCAGGAGAGAGACCGATCATTGTGTGAGCTAGGTGATTGGGGAACATATTGCGAAGCAAATGAGAAGGATTTGGAGACGGGGAGGAAAGTCAGGGCATTCCAGGTGGATGGAATGGCATGAGTAAAAATAAGAAGGCGAGACAGGTGTGTTGGGGGAACAATGAGTTAACCAGTTTGGAGAGTGGGTTTTTGGAGGCGAGTCGTCTGAGACGAGGTAAATGGTAAGTCAGACAGCCATGCGAGAACAGGTTGGGCTTAATTATCTAACCTGTGCTTGGTCCCTGAGGCAGATGGCTTGCCAACAAACGTGCATGAATTACCCTCTATTAGAATTTTCAAAAAGGGGTAAGTTCCAGGTTGATTCGCTGAACATCTTGGGCTCACATTCCGTGCCTGTCTTTTAATAGCAATCGGCGGCAAGTGGAAACAGTACCTGGGCTTTGTCTCCATAGCAGCGACTCGGAAAAGCCTGGATGAAACCCGGCCGAAAGAGAATGAACTGTTGTCACCCTCCCACCGGCAGAGGAGGAGGCGATGCGAAGAAGGAACGTGGCTGTTGTTTCAGGAGATTGCCAGGACTTAGGGAGACAGGTATCCCAGGCACCGGGAGACCCTGGCCAAAGCAGAGTTGCAAGGAGGGTTTCGTGTGTCAAAGCACAAAGCGAGGACAGCAGCAGGAGCAGACACTGAGGCTGCTTCCTTCACAATCTGCTGGCTCGAAGCCAGAGGGGATTTGGAACCAGGGAGGAGGATCACGGAACCTTCAGAGAAGACCCAAAGAAAATGCCTAAGCCGACGTGGGATCGAATGCACCACCTCCTCCAACTTCCTACCTGTTAATCTCTCTAAATTCTTTCTGCTTATCTATCAAATAGGGATAACAGGATTATTTACTGCATCCGTGATGTTGTTTTGGAAATTCAGTGAGTCCATGCATGTAAAAAAGTTTACAAAGTGACTTAGAAAAATGTCCTTATCATGGTGAGGGGTTGCAAGTGTCCATTCTTTCCAGTCCCTCCATATCTCTGGTGGTCATAAAGGCACAAAGCGAGATGTAAGTGGTAAAATTTACGGGTTTCTCTTAGAGGGAGGTCACTTTAAAAGGCTTAGAATGACCCAGGGAGAGTTAAACACTCGAATGTCTATGGGTTTTAGTATGTCAGGAAAGGTTTCTCTCTTCTCTCCTTCCTTCCTCCCTTAAGTAAGCCACACTTTGAATGCCTCCTCTGTGCCAGGCATTTTCTGAAGCATCTCTAGGCTCTGCACTCGCAGACTCGGACAAGGTCAACAACTAATTCCCGGCTTCTGGGAGGTGAGCAATCACGTTCAGGTGTGGGTTCAGAGAAGGTAAGTTAGTAGGTCTCTTGGTAGAGGGAAAAAAAAAAGATTGCACTTTAAGAAAGAAGATGGACCATGCTCGGTGGCTCAGCCTGTAATCCCAGCACTTTGGGAGGCCGAGGTGAGTGGTTTGCCTGAGCCCGCGGGTTCGAGACCTGCCTGGGCAACTTGGCAAGACCTCATCTCTACAATAAATCAAAAAAAATTAGCTGGGTGTGGTAGCGCGTGCCTGTAGCTCCAGCTACTTGGAAGGCTGAGGCGGAAGGATCGCCGGAGCCCAGCAGGTCGAGGCTGCGGTGGCCGGGAGCGGCCACTGCACTCCAGTCTGGGCGACAGAGTGAGACTCCAACTCAAACAAAACAAAACAAAACAAAACAAAAAAGAAGGAAGATGAAATATGAGCCCAACATGTGCGCGTTGGGAGAACATTCCAGTTGTGTGTCTGGAGCAGCAGAGGGGTGGCCTCGGGTGTCCACAGGCAGCTGGCCAGCAGGCAGGCTGCACAGAGCTTGAGACCGAGGCCTCCTGGTGCAGGGCAGGCATGCAGACAGCAGCCACCTCGATACCACAGCCTGGGGCCTCATTTCTGCACCTGGCCTGGCCTCCCAACCTGGCCGGCTGCTAAGTCTAGGGACGAGAGGACCATGAAGGCAACGGGACCCAGCTTCTTCTAATTATGATTCTATGGTAATATGGCCATGACTCCTATTTAATGCGTTCTGACTGGCAACAACGTGCTAAGGGCGTTGCAGACCACAGAAGTAAGCATGGCTGCTGGCTGTTATACAAGGGGCCGAAACCTTGATTCTACAGACATGAGATCCTCAGGGAGGAAAGGAAGACTCTGAAGGCACTTAAGGCAAATAGCAAGATGGTGGCTCCTTGTTCCTGGACTCGGTGTCCTTGACCTCAGGCTCCATCCAGAGAACCCTCTCTGTAGTTGCCTCAAAGGACACTGATTTCCGACACCTCGAGAGAGCGTTTTCCAAATGAGTAGGTGTTGAGAATGTATCTGAGTTTAAGGGTTAAATTTCTTTTCTTTCAGATATTCAGACTAGTTGGGAAGACTGTGGTGGGAAAAGATCCCACAACAAATTATGACCAAGAGGAACGGGGAATATTGCATTTCCCATTTTGCCAATATGCAAGGGAGTAGGAGGCTAACAGCTCCTATGAGCTCAGCCCAGGCTTTGGCCAGCATTGTTGGCATCCTAAATTAGCAACAAGTGTCATCGAATGCATGAAGGAGGAAGAATTCCAGGGGAACCAGATCATTGCTCTCCAAATAGATGGAGAGAGGATGTAATGAGGGGTCAGACGTGAAGAGGACAGGCACAGGAAACTTTTGTGGTGTCATTTCTGTCTCTGAACAGGATGCCGGAAGGACAGGGGTCAAAGCGACAGGAAGTCTAGCATCATGGTACAAAACGTTATCAAGACTGATTGGATTTTAATTGTTTTGTTCTTTTAGGGCAAGTGCTGCGTGAGCGCAGCCACTGAATCGCTATTGTTTTCTAAAGTTTCTTTTTAATTTAAAGTCAATACATGAAAGATTGAACCAAAAAAAAAAAAAAAAACAAGGTAGAGGTGGGAGTGCAGTTGAGGAAGAGCTTGTTAATAATCCAAAAAGCGACAAAAATGCGGGTGGACTTTTGTGTAGGTCTCTCTGAAGCTGCCGTTCCCACTGAACATCTGGGTTATAATTCAGAGCATTAGTGTCTGGTTTTGGCCGTCTTCAGATTCTGTGAGTCTCCAGTCTTGCCAAGTCGTCTTCCCCAGAGAAGTTTATCTGCTAGACTCTGTCCACTCTCCTGGCAGTGCATATGTAATAAGGGTCTTCTGTAGGCTAAAGAGAGAGAGAGAATAGAAACTCCCATATCTCCTGGGCTGAAGTGCCTCCCACCATACAATGCCTGATGCTTTTGGCTGTTGGTCCGCGTTACAAAGGTAACGCATCCATTTAGACTACTCTCTTCTAAAGGCTAAGGACCAATTGATGGCATCACCCCTCAAATCTAGGAAGAAACTATATGGAATGACATATCCCTCCTGCCGTTAGAGAGAGTTTATGTAGTGTCACTCAGAGTCACATATCCACAAGTATGAGAGAGCAGGGGGCTGGGTGGTACAGTTTACATGCCCTTGGATTAAGGAAAGCTCTCAGCATGGAAAATCGTTCTCCCAGGGGGATGCAGCATTGGGTTCCATGTTTCCCCAAGTAGCTCTTAAAGTCAATCTGAGGTCTTTGGAGCAAACTGCATGGCGCCAGGGGTTGGGGGGGGTGCCCACCTGCCATTGGCCTGACTGTATGGATTTTAATTGTTAATATTTAGTCCGGGGAACCTACTCTAAGCCACCCTCCATCTGGACTTCCCTGTCCTCATTTTCTCCCATCACTTTAGGAGGACTACACTAAGACTGAGACAACAAATTGCTGAGTGCTGGCATGACACAAGATGGGACATGACGGGCCATCTCAGATGAATTGTCCCTCCACATCCTCCCATCAGAAAGCAGGTCTAGCCACTTAGCACCAGAAGTACAGCTTGGTCATTTTCTGAAAATAAGAAATATAAGGGTTCCCAGACTGTCTTTAGGATATTCAGCCATTATATCCTCAACCCTCAGATAATGTAGAAAACAAAGATTTGAGGAGAGAAAACACCATCCATTCATTTGCTTATTAATTCAACAAATACCTACTAGGTATCTGCTGTGGGCTAGGCATTCTGCTAGTTGCTGGGAAGACAAGAGTCAACGAGACAGACTTTTGTCAGCTCCCATGGATATGACACGGTAAAGCGATAGAACAATTCTTAACAGTGACACGTGCTAAGAAGTTTACTAGAAAGGGACAGAGAGAGAGAGAGGGAGAAGATTCTTTAGCTGAGTATTAAAGGTTTGTTTGAAGAGACGACATTTAACTTGAAAAGATGAGCAAGAGTGTTTTGGGAAAAACAAGGAGATAGGAAGGAGAGACCATTAGCAGGGGGAGGAAGGATCGAACACATAGACTTGAGGAGAAGTGCGTGTGTGCTCCCGGGACTGAATGAGAGAAACCAGGTGAGACTGGAGGGTTGGGACCCAGAGGCAGAGGGCTCAAAACTGAAGCAAGATCAAGGATGGCCCCAAAAGCCAGAATGGGGACTTGAGGTTTTATTCTTAATGTGTCGGGAGGCTTTCGGAGACTTGTGATCAGGGCTTATTAAATGATTGAAGGGGAGTGACATGGGTACAATTAATACCTTTTTGTTTGTGCTTCCTTGTTGAGAATGGGTTGGAGAGGTGAGAAGTGTAGCAAAGAGACCAACTGGAAGCCGTTGCAGTCATCCAGGCGAGGGGGATGGTGGCCTGGACCACCACTTGGCATGGAGGTGAAGAGAAGTGATAGGACTGATTGAAATCCACCAGGTGCTTGATGCAAATAATGCCAAATGGTTTTATCGTGATCTCTTTATGTTGTACAACCTGATTATGTCTGCATAAAACTACATTTAAAAATAAGAGGGGAAGAGGCAATGCGGGATTAAAAAGTTAATATAAAAAGTGTAAAATTCTCCACCAGTAGGTTTTAACATATTTTCCTGAAATCTATCAATTATTTTTCAAAGTAATTCGTGTATGCAGGCACAGCTTCTCGTGACTGAAACACCCAGTAATTTGCCTTCGGTGTGGTGCTGCTTCAGTCAAAACGGCCAAGAGGCCATGTACAAACCCGTGTTCTAAATCAACCAAATGTGGAGAAAATCTGGAGCCTTGGTATGAACATCTTTTCAAAATGTTTTGAGCTTTAATTACAAATTGATTTACAAATGACATTGTCTGGTATGGTAGCTTGAAAAGAATCATCATTTTAAAACATCTGCCAAAATGTAAATGGCATTTTTCATGAAAGTACAAAGAAAACTTGATCCAGGATCATGAAATTGTTTGATTCATCTGTCCTGAAGATAACAAAGGCTTCTTACGGACAATTGTTGAACTACCCTGACCTTGGATCCTGTGCTGTCTGACCTTCTCAATGCTGTTTTCTAACTAGTTTGTTTTCCCCAAGTTTTATCAGTAAGATATTCAGATATTACTTAAAAATATTGCTTCTGGTCCTCTAATTACCTTGATAATGTTATTGGCAATACTAAAGACTTTTAGAGGTAATTATGGTGTATGCTTTTCTTGAAAGGGCAAGATATCTTGGATTAAAGATTGAGGTCCTTAATTACATGGAACATCACACAAGTGATACTTTTCTAAATTAGAAATTTTAAGATCAAGGGATCTTTGTTGACTTAGATTTTTGTGCACTTTTGATATTATTCGTTGTCTACTTTGTTGAGATAGCTAGGTCAAAGCCTAAAGGTCATGTATTTTAAATTTAAGCCTTCATGTTTATGTCCTCTCATGCTTCATGTTTGTATCACTCCCATCATGGCTACTGACTTAAGGACTCATTTTATTTCCCCATTTTTACCACAGAATTGTTTTGGTATTGGTGCATATCACACAAACTCCAATCTGAAGTGTGGATCATAGCGCTTGTAACCACTAGTTGGCTGGTTTTTTTTGCTCAGAGGTAGAATCAAATTGGCTCTGTAATCTGCATTTTTCTGAGTCAAAGCTGTCATTTCAAGCCTCCTCATAGGACGCTAACCAGCCAATAGAGTGTTTGCCTGTGGTCATGTGCCCACCTTCTGGCCCAATCCCTGAGGCCAAAATGTACTTGAGAAGCACCCACAAAGCATAGGTAAGGAAACTCCTAAGGCAACCTAGCTCACCAGAGGCTATAAATAGAAGTCATTAGAAGAGTTCACAGATGTGACAGGTGTTTAAGGCTTGGCCCAGGTTGTATGTGATCTAAGAATAATTTATTAATAATGTAGCCAAAAAAATTTATTGTAAGTAACCTCTAACAAATGCTTTTTCATTGGCATGTACCCTAAAGATAGTAGGATAGTGAAGTTCCAGGAACTGAAAGGATCCTGAATTGGTAATAAAAAATGCAAATTAAAGAGCTAGGTAACTGTCTTACACATAATCTTAGGCAAAGGAATCTTGAAATAAGTTCTGCTAATTAGTTGAAGAAACAGCTACCTATTGTTTAATGGCAAGAGCATTAGTCTAAAAATTAGGAAACATGAGACCTTCTGTGTAAACTTGGGGAAACCATTTCAAACCATTCTTGATCTGAAATGAAAGAAACTGAATTGAGAATAAAAATGAGATACCAACTTGAATAGATGAGTTAGAAGACCCCCCCAAAAAAGTCAAAGGGGAAGAAAATTAACAGTTATTTATAAAACATGTACTGTGATATCCCATGTGCTTTTGATATATTGACTTCTTGTTTTTCCCAGAAAAATGTGAGGTTATCGCCATTTCACAGTAAAAGAAAGTTAAGATACTTTGCCTCAACAATACAAATTATAAACAATTGAGGGCCAGGCTCAGTGGCTCAGCCTGTAATCCCAAGCACTTTGGGAGGCCAAGGCTAGTGGATTGCCTGAGCCTGTGGGTTTGGGACCAGCCCAGGCAACTTGGTGAGACCTCATCTCTACAATCAAAAAAATTACCCAGGTGTGGTAGCGTGCGCCTGTAGTTCCAGCCACTTGGAAGGCTGAGGCAGATGGATCACCAGAGTCCAGAAGGCCAACGCTGGAATGGATCACCAGAGCCCAGCAGGTCAAAGCTGGGGTGGCCGTGAGCATGCCATTGCACTCCAGCCTGGGCAACAGAGTGAGACTCTGACTCAAAAAAAAAAAAAAATTGAGGCAACCCGAATTTAGGTGAAAAAAAATGCTTTCCATCCTATCAAATTCTTCCTTAAATGTAGGGAGACATTACTGCTTAGGGAAAAATAGAGGCAGTAAAAAACAGTAATGTTTTATGGAGAAATAAATTAGCATGTTCATCATAACGATGTGGGTCTCGGGTTGAGATTTCTGAGGTGTGACTCAGAATTCAAACCTTTTGCACTGATTGTTTTCACTTTTCGATGAAAGTCGTAGGTGTTTGCATTGACAGGGAATGCTTCTGCACTTCCCTGGTCATGCATAAACATCTACATGCAAAACAGCAAGGAGTGCTCTGTTTATCACAGCTGCAGTCAAGCCAACCAAACTGTTTTTACCATTGAGGATGGAATTTGTAAAATTCTCTCCCAAAAAATAAAATGACATAAAATAAACCTCTTGTTTGCCATTTCTTTGGATTACCTGTGCAAATGCCATGTTTCTATTAGATTTTCTTGGAAGTTTCCCAAATGACCAAAACACTAAGGGAAAATCATGCCCAAGGTTGTAAGTATGATAGTCACTTTAAACAACCAACCAACCAACCAACCAGACAAACAAACAAAAACACCATATTCTAAGTAACACCAGAAGTCTTTGCCTCCTGTTTATAATATATACCTTGGTTAACACAAGCCCAACAAGAATACTGGGTATAATGGAAATTTAAAAATCGAGATCTTCCATTTACATAGGCTAGTGTTGCACAAATATTTAAAACCCTATCCCTTTTGGAAAAACCTAAATATTTTCCACACGAGGAACTGCTACCAGGTGAGAATCAACATTGACGATTTTGTTGAGCTTTGCTTTCCAAATAAAAATGTGGTTTCAATCCTTTTTCTAGCTGCCCAGAAATTTAGATCTATCCTTTCCGGGAGAGTTAGCCTCTCTGCATTATCAATTGCTGGCATGTGAAGTTCTTTAACCAAGTTATCACATTGATTCTCTCACCATCTCTGTGAAGCTGGTAAGCGGAGCAGATGTTGTTAAATTCATTTGAACACAAGGAAACTGAGGCTCACACGTTGCACTGACTTTCCCCAAATCTTCCAGTAAATAAGCAGCCAAGCCAGACCTTACTCGCAGGTAAGTCCTCTCCGTTATGCTCTCACCACAACGTTCAACGAAAGCAAGGATAAAAGTGAAGCTGGCATGCATTTGGTGGATGGGAATTTGTAGAAGGCAGCCACTAAGAAAGCTGGGGAAAATCTTATAATGTCAGAATGTTAGACTCTTTTGAAGGACAATAGTTCACATTTGCTTCCTCGCACTCTTAAAACATATTAAAAACACATCAAAGATGCCTGGGTACTTCCCTGATGTGATTCTGAAATAGTCTATCTATAGTGTATCTCTGTGATTCTGAGATCAGACCTATGAATTTTTAAAGCTGAAGGGTCATAGTTACCTAGGGTAGAGCTGGTGTGGTAGATGACATGAAGGTTTTGATTTTTTTTTTCCCTCAGTGTTTCAAACACAAGCAGAGTAGACACCTGTCCATCTGAGGTGATTGCAGGGCTGCTGGGACTTGCTCACTTCTTCTGCCATGTTCATTCTCAGTTCCCCACAGCTATGCGGGTGAATGAGCTGCAACTATATCGCCATCTTGAGTTAGTGCTGGCCATGGGGAGTTAGTCAACTTAGGGTCCTAGCCTCCCAACGAGTGGGGATTGGAATTAAGAGCCTTTCCCAGTAGATTTGATTTCTGGGAGCCAAGACAGCCTGAATGTCTTTGTTGCCATGGGCCAAACTTATAACTCGTGTTTTGCTCCTTCCTGGGATAGTGATATCATACTGCTCCAGTCCAAGGGATATCCTGTCTATCTCCCCTTCTGGGACTTGAGCTTTTCCTTGAAACCTGGCCTATTTGGGGCCAGAACTCCCTTCCCCTTCTCTTCTTCCTCCGCTTACCTGAGTTGCTAGAGTTTTCTACCATGTTGCCGTCCACTGGAAGAGGACTGATAGCATCTCAGAGTCATCTGACTCCACGCTGTCTATCCCCCGCCCCCTGGGCTCTTTGACTCTAAACTCCTAATTGCCAATGCCTTTGATGATTGCCCGAGCCACTCTTGAGCTTGGACACTGTGCTGTGTTCTGCCCAGTTGCTCTCTTGGGGCCAACCTCTGCATCTGCACTCGCCTACCGTCCCCATCCCACCAGGCACTAATATTATCCCCCTTCTCTTGAAAGTCTGTATTGGGAGACTCCAGCCTGTCTCGGGACAACTGAAAGGCTCCTGTATTACCACCACCGCTCAAACAAAACAAAACACCTCTTTTACCTATAAGTTCTGCCTACAAGTCTACTATCATTTTTAATCTTTAAAGAAGAGATTGCAAACTGGCGAGATCTGGCCTGCAGGATTGTTTCATTTGGCCTATACAGTGTTTATATTTATTTCAAAAATTGGTTTTTAGCATTTACAAACCAGTGATGAATGTCTTGATTTTTCTTGAAGATCAAAAGTCCTGGCGCTGCTCGACAGACATGCTCCCTGGCCGCAGCAGAGGAAAAGTGACCTCTTAGTAGGGTCATAGCTCTGTAGTTCCCAGGGGGGCCCAGCCCCCCACTGTCGGTCTTCCAAGTCTGCCTTCCCAGCGGTATTTGAATTTGCTACTCTGGCTTTAAGTTCTTTTTTTTTGTTTTTTAATTTTGAATTTTAAAGATGTGGGGTACAATTCTTGCTATCAATTAAATTTTCTCCCTCTTCCTTCCTCAGCCCACCCAGACAGGCATGCCACCAAGCTTAGCCATTTTCACTAGATTGTAAATGTACGTCCCTATGATGGTGTAGACAGTGGACCACGGAGCTGGAGGAAGAAGGTAGGTGATAAACGGAGGTCAGGGTAACTGAGGTGGCCTGGGAAAAACAAGCACACTCGGTTTGAAGGCATTTTCTCCAGGACATATTCCGTAAGCTAAACACTGCAGCGCTTTGTGAAAGCCATTAGTCAAGAAGATGATACTTTTAGACAGGCACAAACGGCAGAGTCTTGGGGAAAAAAAGATGGATAGTGCTTCTTCCTATTGTCTTATCTGCCCATGGCCAGAATTCCTTTAGATACAGGATAATACTTTCCAAGAACTGGTTCTGCTGGCTCATCTTGTTTGAATCATGTTGCTGATAAACCTTAGAAGCTTGGAATTTAGAGATCATCTGGATTGGTGGTTCTAAACCCTGGCTACCTGTTAACACCAGTTTGAGGAGCTTAAAAAATGTATGGATGCTTGAGCTGCACCCCAAATGTGTTAAATCAGGCCCTCTGGGGGTAGGACCCAGGTAACAGCATTAAAAAAAAATGCTTCGGTGATGATTTTAATACCCAGCTAAGGATGAGACTTGTTGATCTAGCTCTCGCCTGAAAAGGCCTGATGTTAGCCGGGCTTGGTGGCTCAGCCTGTAATCCCGTGCCTTGGGAGGCTGAGGTGAGTGGATTGCCTGAGCTCGCGGGTTTGAGACCCGCCTGGGCAACTTGGCGAGACCTCATATCTACAATAAATCAAAAAATTAGCCGGGTGTGGTAGTGCGTGCCTGTAGTTCCAGCTACTTGGAAGGCTGAGGCGGAAGGATAGCCGGAGCCCAGCAGGTCAAGGCTGAGGTAACCGGAAGCGGCCACTGCACTCCAGTCTGGGTGACAGAGTGAGACTCTAACTCAAAAAAAAAAAAAAAAAAAAAAGAGAAGGGGTCCACAGGTTGGGTTACTGCAGAATGTTCTGCCCCCGTATCTACCATGAAGTCAAGGAGCTGGCCGCCCACGGTCATTCGGACCATAGGCTCCCGGAAACCCAACAGAATGGAGCCCGGTCTGTCCTAGTGCTCCCCATAATTTTCCACAGCAGCTAGGCCAACAAAATCACCTTCGGGGGTCTCATATGGTTGGGGCACTGGCTGGTACTATCCTTGGATCACCTGGCCTCTTCCTCATCTCTGAGGAGTTGGGCAAAAATTTTCTGGCTCTGGGCACTCATTCTACCAATGACCCCCTCGGAAGCAGCACATAAATCGGTTCCACCCCAATCCTATTATTGGGTGATGTGGTTCTTTTTGTTGGCTCCTTCTTTGGCCCCAGCCTTGGCTTGTTCCGCCAGGGCGGCGGCCAGCAGATCTACTTTCTTTTTCATTTTTTGATCTGTTTCTTGTCCGGCCTCTTGGTCTCGGTTGACGAATTCCTTTGTTGCAACCTCTATTAGCTGGTTAGCATTCATGCCAGCAAAGCCCTCCAACTTCTGTAGCTTGCATCGGATTTCTCCCTGAGCCTGATTACCAAAGGCTGCATTAATCATTCCCTGATTTTCGGCTACTTCTGGGTTGAAGGGGGTGTAAGGGCAAAATGCTTCGCATAGCCTCTCATATAATTGACTTAGGCTTTCTTCAGGTTCCTGGAGCACCTCTGAGGTCCCTGGAGCACCTCTGAGGTTTTGCTCATGTTCATAGCCTTTCTCCCTGGAGCACCTCTGAGGCTTTGCTCATGTTCATAGCCTTTCTCCCTCATTCCTTCATACCATTTATTTAATTTTTTTTTTTTTTGAGTTGGAGTCTCACTCTGTCGCCCAGACTGGAGTGCAGTGGCCGTTCCCGGCCACCGCAGCCTCGACCTGCTGGGCTCGGGCGATCCTTCCGCCTCAGCCTTCCAAGTAGCTGCAACTACAGGCGCATGCTACCACGCCCGGCTAATTTTTTGATTTATTGTAGAGATGAGGTCTCGCCAAGTTGCCCAGGCGGATCTCGAACCCGCGGGCTCAGGCAAT
>CAUYQG010110781.1:0-25886 GCA_963574415.1 Tarsius wallacei | reverse complement strand
AGCCAGCCGGGCTCGGTGGCTCAGCCTGTAATCCCGTGCCTCTGGGAGGCTGAGGTGAGTGGATTGCCTGAGCCCACGGGTTCGAGACCCGCCTGGGCAAGTGAGACCTCATCTCTACAATAAATCAAAAAATTAGCCGGGCGTGGTAGCACGTGCCTGTAGTTCCAGCTACTTGGAAGGCTGAGGCGGAAGGATCGCTGGAGCCCAGTGGGTCGAGGCTGTGGTGGCCGGGAGCAGCCGCTGCACTCCAGTCTGGGTGACAGAGTGAGACTCCAACTCCAAAAAAAAAAAAGGATGGACAGCCAAGGATTGCCAAACATAAAAGCAAAGTCTCTATCCTGAAAGACAAACATAAAAACAGAAAAAAAAAAAAAAATGAATTCCAAGAAACAGTAATAATTCAGATAACAGAAGAAATTATTTTAAAACTGAAGTTAATATTCTTAAGCAGAAACAAGAAAGTGTTGAATTTATGAAAGAACAGAAAGCTATATAAAGAGGAGACCTTAAAAAAAAAGAGTTCTTAGAAATTAAACAAATGTACATATCATGAAAAATTCAATAGTTGTTTGGGAGATAGAATTGGAAAAAATTCCCAAAAGGTGGGAACAAAAGATAAGAAGATGAAAAATGAGAGTCAAAACTAAAGAAAATTAGAGAATTGACCCAGTTGATTCCTGGATTATTCCCAATAGATAATTAATAGGAATTACAGGAAGAGAGAATGGAGAAAATGAAAGGGAGAAAATAGTCAAATAAGAGCCCCATCAGGGATCATTCTGAAATGAAACCAGAAACGAAGAAAAGATCCTAAAAGCTTTAAGAAAGAAATACATTCAAAGGCTCTGGCATCAAAATGGCACAAAAGCAACACAACTCTGAGATCAAACGTTAGTGAAGAATAAAGGCATTTTCAGACATGCAAGGTTTTAAAACAAAATAATGAAATGCGCCATTTCACAGAAAGTCACTATATTTCCTACTCCACCAAAAGAAAGAAATAAACCAAGAAAGGGAGTCAAGCGTGGAAAAACAGAGAAAAGAAGACGGGAACTACCTAGATTGTGGCGGAAGGAAATCCAAGAAGGCAGCTGTGCCTCAAGCCTAGGCAGCAGCCAGTCCAGACGGAGTGGAACACAGAGGTTTCTTACGCGCACACACGCATCTCACATGGACACACATGTAGATAGAGCAGCCACTGAGACACCTAACTGGTTGGCTTATACCAAAAGGAGTGCTACTGTTTTTTTTCAGAGAATTATGAGGGATAAACAGGGCCAGGTAAACCAGAAAACCAAGCAAAGAAAAAAGCAAACACAATTACTAAATCTAAGGCAAAAAATATATATATCCTCACAGCACACTGCACAGTTTAGCTAGGCACAGTATTTATACAGTCATCATCTGAACAGTCAGTGTGATTGAAGCAAAATTCACTATGTGATTACACAACATTACATGGGGAAAAGATGCGTGTGTGTGTGTGTGTGTGTGCGCATGTATGTGAATAAGGATAAAAGAGAGCTAAATTTTAATAATCCACAATAGAAGTTTCTGGATAATATCTAAAATTGTATAAACATGGAATAATAATAGAGAAATTCTTTTCCCAGGAATGGAAGATTGACCATTCTGTTCAGAATTCATGAGAAAAGTACACACATTTTTTTTTAAGTCTGACAGGACTAGGAAGTTACCAAGGCAATGAAGATTAATGGGGCCAAAGTCTGGAATAAAGAAAATCCAGAGAAGTGTG
This sequence comes from Tarsius wallacei, assembly GCA_963574415.1. Classification (NCBI taxonomy): domain Eukaryota; kingdom Metazoa; phylum Chordata; class Mammalia; order Primates; family Tarsiidae; genus Tarsius; species Tarsius wallacei. The sequence goes on along the minus strand of CAUYQG010110781.1, from coordinate 24,130 downwards.
GTATTTGGGGACACTTTACTCTAGAAGTAGTTGCCAATTCTAAAAGAGGCAGCCGACAGGCTGAGGAGGTAGATGAGCTTTTTGACAGGATCAGGGAGCTAGAGGGATTAAAAACTGGAACCACACCAAAGAGGTGGAGGATAACTGGTACACCTCAGACTTTGGGACAAGAGCCTTAATCTGAATCACTTCAATGAATGAATTACTTCACCATATGAATTACAGTGACATGGGAGTGGTAGAGTTGTTGGTTCAGCTACCAGCCCAAAGCAAATGCAAATCCTCTATGAGGAAAAAAAATAACCTAGAGCCCCAGATTATCTCTGGAGCTTTTTCATATACAATGTCCAGACTCTATTTAAAAAGCACCCAAAGAGGCCAGACAACAACATGACTAGAAACCAGGAGGAAAACAGACACAGGCCCAGAGGGGATTCAGATAAAATCATTACATACAAATTTTTTAAAGAGTACTGTTTTACTCTGTTCAGGCTGCTATAAGAAAATGCCTTAGACTGGGTAATTCATAAGCAACAGAAATGTATTGCTCACAGCTCAGACTGGGAAGTCCAAGATCAAGGCACCAGCAGATTCAGTGTCTAGTGAGGGTCTTCTTCCTCACATATGGTGCCTTCTCTGTGTCCTCACATGGCAGAAGGGGCAAATAAGCTCCCTTGGGCCTCTTTTATAAGGACCCTAATCCCATTTGTGAGGACAGAGCCCTTATGACCCAATCACCTTCCAAAGGCCCCATCTTGGAATTTAGGTTTTAACATATAAATTTTGGGGGATACAAATATTCAGACCATAACAGATACTTAGCAGCATAAGTAGATAAAATAAAATATTGAGAATGTATGTAAAGAAATGGAATCAAAAAATGAATTAAATGGAAATCTAGTACTGAAAAACCACAATTTCTAAAATGAAGAACTTAATAGGTTTAGTAGATTAGACTCAGGTGAAGAGAGAATTAATGATCTGGAAAATGAGCCAGAAAAAAAAACAAAAAAACAAAAAACCAGACTGAAGCACAGAGGAAGAAAAGGATGGGAAATAGAGAAAAGAACAAAGAGATGCATAAGGGATGATGGAAAAAATTTAATATGTGTTACTGGCATCCCAGACGGAAAAACAAAGCATAGAACAGAAATAAATAACTCAGAGGGTGAGGGATGAAAATTGTGTACTGTTTAAATGACTGAGTGTTATACATGAATTTTCATGTGTGATTTATAGAATAAGTCTCATTTCTTTAGAGCTGAATACTGGTTGCAAGGGATTTGTGACTCCATAAATACAAACCTTCAGAAGAGACAAAGCCTGAATTTTATATTGCCCATAATGTTTTCCTAAGACTTAAAAGTATAAGTTAAAAACTAAAAGTTAAGTTAAAAATTTCTCAAAGTTTTAAACATTTCTAACATACACTAACTCTGGTTTTTTGCACTCACCCAACCCCTGTGCTGGAAAACTCTTCTAATTAAGAGGAATAAAGATGTTTTATGATTAATAAAATGTTTATGATTAGAAATAAGTTCACAAAGCATCACATATAGCCAATAATTTTCACCTTGGTAGAATATTAAAGATACCACCAGCTTGCCTTTGGCATTTGAAATGATGCTTATTTTAGCTATCTCAATATCTGCTTTGTAATCTGGAAATGCTTGTGATGGAAATAGCCAAAGAATTGAAGATAAGGCTATCAAATAATTTAACAGTTATTGTTAACATTAATCCCCCTGAATATTTCAATTTTGTTTTCTCCAGAGAAAACACCAAAAAGTGAAGAAAATATTTGTACTTATCTGGACTCTACCAGATTTATAGAAAATGTAAAAATCTAAAATCTACTAATTGAAAATGCCATCACTATAGAGATACTATTTTTTAGTGAAATTCTTTCCAATTTAAAATGACTTACATGTTATTTTGCATCATGGATCAGAAGGTTGGTTACTTACATGAGACAGGAAGCTGGCTGTAGACTGGGAAGATGGCACATTAGAATGAGAACGGGCAACAGCTGCCGACTGGAGAAGGCGTGGTTTCAAGGAAGAATTTGAGGCGTACCCAGGGCCCTGAAGTTCCTGGAAAACAGTACAGAGGCAAGCAAAATACTGTCAACCTACAACTACAAAGAGTTGTGAGATCAAAATGTGGTTTTTTATTTCACAAGCAAAATCCATTACTGAGACTTTAAAATGTGTCTGTAAGTTTAAAGCATATTTCTGAAAATAGAAATGTATATCAATGGAAAATGTACTATTTTTTTAAAGTACATGTTTTTGTTGTGGAGATTACATCACTTTTGCTACTCCCCAAACAAGCCAAACATACACCAGCTCTGGGTTTTTGCACTACCCAGCTCCCATACATGGAAAACTCTTCCCTTGGGTATCCTCAAGGCAGGCAGGTGCCTGTAAAACTAGTATGTGTTTCACTTGCTTATTGTAAACTAGGGCTAAAGTAAGGTGCTTCCGTTTGGCACCATATATGTAGAGGATAGCTATAGTATGAAGAATGTTTGTACAGATCTTAAAATTGCTAGTATCAGATAATGTTGAAATATATTTGAATGTATCTAAGGTACATGAAGAAAATATACAGAGGCACATCAAATAAAGGGATTATTTTTGCTTAAACTGCTACTTCTGATGACCTTACTTTCACATCCAAAGTGTGCTGAAGTTTTAGGTGCACTGATTCTTGCTCCTGACGCTGTATTATATCTTGACATTCTGCAAACTGCAAAGATGCCTACAATCAAGCAACCACAAGTGGTTTATCCTCTATTCCTTACACATGTCTATTTTATTTTATTTTTATTTTTATTTTTTTGAGTTAGAGTCTCACTCTGTCACCCAGGTTGCAGTGGCACAATCGTGGCCACCACAGCCTCAACCTGCTGGGCTCAGGTGATCCTTCCACCTCAGCCTTCCAAGTAGCTGGAACTATAGGCACGAGCCACCACATCCGGCTAATTTCTTGATTTATTGTAGAGACAAGGTCTCGCCAAGTTGCCCAGGCTGGTTTTGAACCCCTGGTCTCAGGCAATCCTCTCGCCTTGGCCTCCCAAAGTGTTGGGATTACAGGCCTGAGTCACCATACCCAGCCTATTTTATTAACCTATAAGTGCAGAGCTGCCACTTATAAGGAAACTGCTCACTCCCCCCACACTATATCCCAATGACCTATTTATCTGTTTTACTCCGTAAACTATGAGTAACTGGAAGCCCTGTCCCTCTCCTCGGCTCCACCAGCATATACACAGCACTTAGGATAGGGTTAGGGCACTCAAAAGAACAAAAGGACTGAGGATGGAATAAGCAGACAGCTTTAGCGGAGTGTAGACATTTATATAAAAAACAGCCACAGTTGAAATCCATTGAGTCCATACCTCAAGTTTTAAGGAACAAGACAGCAAAGGTGTGATCACAAATAATTTTATCTAACCATAAAGGCTCTGATTTCTTAGCAATAAAGGACTGGTTTGGGTCCAATTTCAGGCTTCTAGAGTTCCTAGGTGACAGGAAGAGAGATCTATCCCTCTATAATAAATGGCAATGACAAACAGTGCCATTGGTCCTTCTCATTCTTTAAGCTGTTGTTTTGTTTTGTTTTGTTTTGTTTTCTCTACCTGCACTTTCTGGACCCCACAAAGTGCCAGACGCTAGCACTGCCTTATCATTTTATTGGTGAGTCAGGTGTTCATGGAGGCATTTATGCTTGTTCAGGCCACTTAGGGTGTCAGGAGCATTTACATCTTATCTCTTACTGCTCCTGTGGCTGTGTTAGCCTGAAAGAGATAATTTGGCAAAAGGTATGCCTTATGACTATATGCTTAAAACTCAGAAGAGCCTTCTCTATGGGATATAGCCTTTCTTTGCACTGGGTGACTGGGACATGATACAATTGACAAATTCAAACCTATCTACATATAGCTTTTTTCCAGAACAATTCTATGTAGTTAATAACTATTCAGTCGATAATGACTTTATGAATTGAGGTCATACTTACTTTATCCAGAGCGACTTCCATATTAGTCACTTTTTCTTTTAAACGGCGTTCTTGAGATCTCAGAATTTCCAGCTCCCCTGACATCTTGTTTTTTTCTGTTGCAGCCGTACTCAATTCCTGGCTGAGTTTATTCTTCTCTTCTTTTAGAAAATGATTCTCCTACAATTATAGAGGAGAAAAATATCAGAAATAATCTGCTGATGTAGATACTGAGAGCTGATGGAAGAATAAAACTGAGATACACTTAATTCATAAGCCATTTAATTGTTTCTGAGCTGGGTTTGGGAGCGGCTAGAAGTGTGTTATTATGTACTCTTTCTTATTTACATCACTACTAGTATTATTACTTTTTTCTAGGCTTAATAATTCTTTGATGAAATCTACAAAATATGAAATAACTATATTGTCATAAAAAACAGTATTCTGATGAATTGGGATCAAGTAATCATATATCAAATTTTTAAAATTTTTTCAAAAATTATTTGAAAATTTTGTGAATTTCCATTTTGTTTCAAGGTTGGATATTTATTTCACAAATACCTACTGCATACCACGTGACACACAAAAACAAATAAGACACATAGTAACTGCTATCAATCACCTATCAGTCCAGTGATGAGAACATGCTTCCTGATATACTTACAACAGAGCATCTTTGGTATTAAACAAAATTTCATTAAAATTAGTTCATCCCTTTGAAAAGGCACCATGGAATAAGTATACAAAGATAATGAATATATAGTTGTCAAGTTCAAATTCAGACATCAGCTTGTGGAGACTATACTTCTTTAAACATATTTTTCATAGTAAAAATGTTTAGTGTAAGAAAGGTAGAAGGGTTGCTACTATAATACACTTTGTATGAAAATAATTTATACTTTTCTGATTAAGATATGCAGAAAAGGTTTCAGAATAGAAGGAAGACTGATTTCCCAAGCTTCCTCCTTTTTGTGTGGAGGGAATGTCATGAAGCTACGATGATACCTTTCTTTTTTTTTCCCCAGGAAAACCAGAATTTATTTATAAAAAATTGTGTATTTATCTTTACATGTTTAAACTCCAGTCACCTTCAATGTGAGCACCATTTCATGTGGTTATTCTTCATTGGTATATTTTATTTTGTAAATTGTCTATTCAAACCTTCTGTCCATCTTTATTAGGCAATTTTTTCTTATTATTGAGCTGTAAGAGTTCTTTATATATTCTAGATACAATTCTTTTGTCAGATAGATGTGTTGCTAGTAATCAAGGGGGGGTTACCCCCCAAAACAATACCTTTCTTTAAGTTGGGTGGGCATCTTGCTGACAGCAGACAGTGACCTCTAAAAGCCCTAAGTGTCTTCAGGGCAGATAAGCACTGCTTCAGGTTCCCAAAAGCAAATAACAGAAAGAGATAGAGGAAAGGGAAGAATTCAGGATGTAAGAAAAGAAGGGGAGAAAAATAGGAAAGAGAGAGAGGAAATACACAAGTCTACATGATGTGGATGTGCACAAATGTATGTCCGTACTCGTGAATATTTAGCCACATTCAAAAGGATTTCAGCAGCTCATCATGGATAGGACTACTTGAGTTGTACTTATTTTTCTACTTATGCCATTTACTTACCTACCTCTACTATAGCCAGTTCTGTTATAAATTTTCTTTTGAAAATACGCATTTGTTCCAAAGTGATCGATATGTCAGGGAACATTTTGCGCATAAGGCAAATTTCACAGTTGCTTATGTGAAATCTCATTCATGAGAAACACTGGGGCAATGTAGAAAACCAAACCTAAAGAAGCAGAAGCAGAGATGTACCCTCCTCCAAACCCATCTACCAGCTACCTCAGTTTACCTTGTGTTATGAGCCACATGTATCTATATCTGGTGTTACAGAAAACCCTCCTTTCACCCCTTCACAAGAATGTATAAGCTGCACCCTTTATGCACACTTCCATAAGAAAACTTCAGATATTTTTCAAGATAAAGGCCCATACTGATTGTAGTATTTATGTATTTCTTAACGATCTAAAGTTTGTAAAATCGTGTTACTGTTTTTATTAGGCTCCTATTTTTTTAATGTGTCACTGATGAACTTTGTTAATGTGGTGCTCCTAATCCTATAAACCCTGTGGTTTTTATTGCACAAATTTATATAGTACAGTAATTCTTAGGAACACATATGAGATCTGACAATTAAGTTCGCAAACTTGTCTCCATGCACTTACGTTGGCACTGTACAAATAGCTCAGTAAGGTTTCATAACCTTGGCGTTTCTCATAGCTGTGGTAGTGTCGATGTGTGTGGCGGTGTCTTGCTGATTGATGTTCATTATTATTGTTGCATGTTTTTGTGTGTCATTGTGAGAATGTTGGAGCTTGGATTAGAGCAACAAACAAACATTAAATTTATTGTTAAACTTGGCAAGAGGGTAAGTGAAATCAGAGACGTATTAGTCCAAGTTTATGGGGATAATGGCATGAAGAAAATGAAAGGCAGTATGCAAATGGATTAAATGTTTTCTGAGGGGAGAGAAAGAATCACTGATGAAGAGAGGTCAGGATGGCCAATAACAAGCAAAAGTGATGAAAACATGGCAAAAATTCATTGAATTGTGTGTCAAAATCATTGGCTGACTGTGAGAAGCATAGCAGACTAACTAAACACTGATAGAGAAACAGTTAGGAAAATCTTAACTAAAAATCTTGACAAGAGAAAGATGTGTACAAATATGATTCTGAAGGAGCTCTTGCATCAGGACAATGCACCAGTTCACATAGCACTGTCTGTGAGGGAGTTTTTAGCCAGTAAACAAATAACTGTATTAGAATACCACCCTCCCTACTCACCTGATCTGGCCCCCAATGACTTTTTTTCTCTACCTGAAGATAAAGGAAATACTGAAAGGAAGACATTTTGGTGACATTCAGGACATCAAGGGTAATATGACAACAGCTCTGATGGTCATTCCAGAGAACGAGTTCCAAAATTGCTTTGACGGGTGAACTAGGTGTCAGCATTGGTGCATAGCTGCCCAAGGGGAGTACTTCAAAGGTGACTGTAGTGATATTCAGCAATGAAGTATGGAGCACTTTTTCTAGAACGAGTTTGCGAACTTAATTGTCAGACCTCGTATGTTACATTACACTGGAACTCACTGTACTTTGTTTATAATCATTCCCTGTCTTTACCAGGAATGTTCTTTCACCCATTTCCCACATTTAAAACACTACCTAGCTTTCAAGATCCTGCTCAAATGTTTCTCCTGAAACTTTTTTCCTTTTTCCCTCTGTTAAAAATAAACTTTATCTTTTCCCTGGCACTTCATATCTCTGCTACGCCTTACTTTGCCATGTAGTCTATTCGTGAGTGAACATGCTGGTTTCCCATGTTCTGAGGACAGAAACTCACCTTATTTGCATTTGTCATTGCCTCTTCCAAAAACTGTATCTTGCTTTGGAGGGCATCTATCTGACCTCTTTTGGCTGTGATTTGTTTTTGCATTCCCATTGCCACTTTCATAGCTGCGAAAAAAGGAGGAAGCAAACTGTGTCTTAGTTTCTAAAGTGTCTAAACTTGAGAAGCTAGTGCAATTTAATGGTTAAACTTTATAAGAAAGTGGCAAGAGAAGGATTATGGAGAAAGATCTTCAGTTTTCATAATACTGGAATATAATTTTTAGCTATTACTAGAGATTCTGAGCTAGGAAATTTATACAATGATGTTTCGTGGGTTTTTTGCTATTGGAATTAATTTTACTGACCATCATAAGTTGTCATATTTCCAGCAGTAACAAGAATACTGACACAATTCATACTTAAACATAAGGAGTTACAAACAGTAAGGAATATATATTGTATTATTACTAAAATAATTTTTCCAAAACGGACATTTAAAATATCACACATCTATTATGTATTTTTAAAGATTCTAATGATGCCACAAACCATTCCATTTTTTTTGTTTTGTTTTGCTTTGTTTTTAAATGTCATTTTTAATAGTGCCAGTACGTCAGCAATATAATATGATGTTCTGAAAAACTAATGTGACAAAAGATGATTAATTGTGGTTTATGGATTGCTATTCAATTTGAACCTTGTTTCTTTTTTGTTTTTAAGATATTATATCTATGAAAACAAATTTGGCAAAATTAGAGAAGTAAATCAAAGAGAACTGGCCAAGACTGGTATGGTTACTCCTCCTCTAGGCCAAATACATCCTTCAAAAGGGTGAAGTAGTTAATGTATTTCGTAGGAATAGGTGATGGCATCCCAAACCAAACATCTTCACATTTCTCTTTAAGGTTCAGTGCTGCTTCCAAGTGAGGCATTGGATTCATTCTCCAGTTCAGGGTAGAGAAAAATGACTCATAATTTATTTGTTTTTCAATGTCTTCAAATCTGGACAATAAGGATTCTAGAAGATCATCATTTAAAGGTAACCTGGAGGATTTGCACAGCCTTTTGATGTCTTTGCTGGGTAATAAATTTTTTTTTTTCTCGATCTTCATACACACAGAAGAAATGAGTTGGTCAAAATTCTCAAAAAAGTTTTTCTTGAGCTTTTCGTGGGCCAGTGCAATTAAGACATCTGTGCCTGGACATGTGTCCAGGCACACGGTGGTGACATGCAATGGTTATAACCTCTTGTTCTGTGAGTTTTCTAACAGTAATAGTCATCAATAGGTCTCTGAATGTATTAAAATCCACCATCTTTGTGTGACTACAGTCAGCAGATGCAAATACTTGCTTGATATCTCTGGATTTTGATTCTTCTTCTTTCAGTTTTTGTAGGGCAAGTTCTATGTTGCTGAAAGGAAACCTATCTGAATTTTTCTCCATGTAATTTAAGATGTACTAATCAGCATTGAGCAAACGAAATAGGTAGCCATTCACATTCACTTGTTCAAATGTACAGCCCTCAACCTTGATATATTCTGATAGTTCACTTTTAAAGACTTCTTGTCCAGGCTTCTTAACACGAGTTCTTTTCAAGAACATCCAACCAGCAATCCCTGATTGTGCTCTATAGGTTCAAACACTGAAATTGTGTCATCACTGAGAGAATATGAAATAACAAACATCCTGTCCACATCAGCATATTTGTCTGTGACTAGTCTTGCAAAAAACCGAAGTGTATTGCTTATATTGCCATAGCTGTCTTTTTCCATGAATTTCTTGAAGTTCTTCCGATAAGGTATGGGCTTGAGGGCTATGCAGGAACGGAGAGAATCCTCCGGACAGGTCACTATCTTTGTAAAACTCTTGGGCTTGAGGGCTATGCAGGAACGGAGAGAATCCTCTTCAGATACGGACAGGTCACTATCTTTGTAAAACTCTTGGGCTTGAGGGCTATGCAGGAACGGAGAGAATCCTCTTCAGAACCAAAGCCAGTATAAGGTGGAAATTTCCTTTCTATTTTTGGAGGAGGAAGAAGCTTACATGGAATCGAAGTTCTCAACTCCATATTTAGACTTATAATAAGACTTTGTAAATTCATCACAGTCGCAAAGGAGAACTTTTCTTCCCCACACATTGATGGTGATTCCAACGGACAGGTCACTATCTTTGTAAAACTCTTGATCTAATTTTCCCAGCTGATATTTATCCATCAGACAGCCATCCATTTGGTTCTCTCCCAAGCCACCATACACATTAAGAACTGTTTGATCCGTTATCTGGCCTGGTTGATAGGTTCCAGGTGGGCTATACTTGGGTAACTTACTCCTCCGGAGGAACAGTGGCATGGCATCCCGGCCTGAGTAATGTGGACTCACTTCTTTGATTTCAGCAGTATCATCGGTCAAGAAATAGTGCAGGACAAGTTCTGTACGGTTCCCAAACAGTTAGGCTGAGTCATCCCACAAGCAGAAGAAACGCAAAACCTTCCCATTATACTGGTGGAACTGTTTCAGAGTGTCAAAGTACTCATAGGGACGTAAGGGCTCCATGCAGTCTAGCACCTTTGACTTCTGCAATTACAAGAGGCGCTCAAAGTGGTTACCATCAGCATCCAGACACTTCTGATTATGGCAAACTCTTTCCACATCTTCAAGTAAGGATCGTCTGGACATGGTCCTGGGGGATTTAATTTGACTCCTATTTTTTTCAAAAAGTTTTTTTGTGAGGTTATCACAGTCATAAATCTTGAATGTTCGGCCATAGAACACAATGTCTATGCTGATATTAAAATGATCATCTTCAGGAGGTAGAAGAGGAATCCGATGACGCCAAATAAAAGTTCCTGTTTATCAAAAGCTACCCATGATGGCACATCGGTTCCTTCTCCTTTAGGATATATGCTACATTTTGGTTTGATCTTTTGTCCAAGAAGTGGTTCTCCACCTATTCCAGGTTTCTCATCACTCACCAGCATTCTAACATTGTTGCAAAAGCCCCAATACTGGGATTTGTGAAACTTCTCCTTTCCCGCGTTGGGGTTGAAGCTCTTGCCAGGTAGCAGCGGCAAGGCCATAGGGCTCAGGGTCCAAGGACCAAGGGTCTGAGAAGCGAAGGGATGGCACCATTCCATTTTTATTCTCATGATTATTGTCATGTGCTTGAACTCACTACTATCTCAGTAGTCAAATTGCCAGAATAAGAATATATGGATTATTTTTGGACTACTGATGACAGGATGAGAATGTTATAGATAGGCCCAAGGTACTGAATATTTAAGACACAGTAGGCAATTAAAAAGATATTTGAAACTCATCTTTGCTTGGAAATTCAGTCAGAAGACCCTATTTTTTTTTAATTGTCAGTTGAGCCAACAAGTTTGAAAATGTCACTGCTTTGAGTCAGGTCTGGCTGGCTATAGCTTGGAGGTTAAAAAGAAGAAAGAAAAAGTATCGTTTTGTTAAGAAACAAACCATCAGAATGAAAGGTCTGATTTCTCATTAACAAGATACAGTTCTGATATCCAAACTGTCAAAAACAGGTTAACACTGACAGTACTTTGATTTATTAATACATCAAAAATCTGACATCATTTGCTCACCATTTTGAAGAATTTTGGTCTGATTAAGTGAATCATTGTTGGCTTTCAAAGGTCATTTTTTGAAATAAATCTCTCTAATTTTAAGCTTGTTTTCAATAAAAACAAGGATTTGAATGAAATTCAAGGAGTCCCTTGGTAACTTAATAATTGGAATGTCCCTGGGGTAGCTGTGGAGACCCCTGGTGGGCACTGAGACAGGGATGTCATTTGGGGGTTGGGGGTAGCAGACCCCAAAGGGACCTCTGGAGTGACCTCTCCAAACCCCACCATTTTCTCAGTCTTAACCAGAAATGGCCCTAACCACCAAGAACCACATAAAATATGGAAGTGTCAAGAATTTTTGTGTCATCCTTACACAGGGACGGTGATAATCTTCTTTGCATTGTTCTGATTTTAATATATGCGTTGCCTTAGTGAGCATAAGAATAAACCTTCTGACATTAAAAAATTCTGAGAAATGAAAATGTACACTTTAGTTAGATAAATATTAATTGGCACGTTCAGCTAATATAGTCATGCCAACAATGATATGAATAACTGGAATGGCAGGTAACCTTCTTATCTTTCTGTGTTAATATGGGCAGCAAGGTATAAAGGGGACAGGTCTAGGTGGTGAGATGGACCTCTCACATTCTCACGTAGTTCAATTCCAGAGATCCTTCCATTGGTATCACAGAGAAGGAATCAAGACCTTCTCCATTAGCCAATTAGTCACAGATCTATAATTTCAAAGATAAGGCATATGTGGGAAAATAAGAGGCTGAATGAAAATTATTGATAGCTTGTGTTGATATCTTTAAAATAATTAAGCCATGTTTCCTTCAAGCGTCTGGCCCCTTCTCTCCCTTGAGAAGTGAATCCACTCTTTTCTAATCTTCTTTCTAAATAAACCTTTTTTTCTAATCTAAAAATAAATAAAATAATTAATCGACATTCATAGACATTGAAATCTGTTAGAAATTTATTGAAGTAGACATAGGAAAAGACTTTGGTTACTTAAGAAATTAAGCACATGGCAATTTCCCTTTTAAAAAGTTCGAACTACTGCTACATAACACCATCATTAATACTGTTACCATGTATTTCTTACGTCATCTGGCACTGTGAAAAGGTGGTAGGTAATGTATTTGGGTTTGTGTTTTTAATAAACCCAGACCATTGGAATTAAAAACAGAGGAAAAAATTCAAATCTAATAGAGCATACCATGACCATCAGATCCTTCCATTGACTTTAATGTGTTTCTTGTTTGTTCTAGTTCAGATTGTGCCGATTTTAATTGCATTTTCAGCTTATTTGTAGTAGTTTCCATTTCTTCTGTCTTGTTTCGAAAATTCCTTTTTAAGACTTCATAATCCTCTGTATAACATGAAAATCAATAATAAATGATTAGTTTTTTCTATCCCATTGTTACAAAGTATATTTTATTTGTAATTAAAAATCACAGAATTTTAGGGCTGAAAGAGTTGCATCTTCATTTGTTACAGAAATGAGCTGTATATACACAATTCCAGGAATCTGTCTCTTTTCAATCTGCTTGGTTGGATTCTCCTCCTCTACTCACTTATTACTCATTGTTTTTTCTCAACTGTTGTAATTTGCTTTCATCCATTTAATCTTTAACCTTTTTCTTGGATAACCATATCCACTTTAGCAGATTTAACCACCATCTGAAGGTAGATAAATATCCAAGACACTGTAAATAACCTAAGGCTGCCATGTTTCTTATACGAGAAGAGATTCCAAAAAAAATCCAGCAGAATTTATTTATAAAAAATTGTGAGCCGGGCACGGTGGTTCACACCTATAATTCTAGCACTTTGGGAGGCCGAGGTAAGAGGACTCCCTGAGCTCACAGATTGGAGATCAGCCTGGGCAACTTGGCAAGACCTCGTCTCTACAATAAATCAAAAAATTAGCCGGGCATGGTGGCATGTGCCTGTAGTTCCAGCTACTTGGAAGGCTGAGGCAGAAGGATCGCCTGAGCCTAGCAGGTTGAGGCTGCAGTGGCCAGGAGTGTGCCACTGCCCTCCAACCTGAGTGACAGAGTGAGACTGCAACTCAAAAAAAAAAATTTGTGTATTCATTCTTACATGTTTAAATTTCAGCTACCTTCAAAATACTTTCCATTTGATGCAATACACCTATCGAGACACTTTTTTCACTGCTTAAAACAGTTTTTGAACTTGTCAATTCTGATGCCTGTTAGTGCTTCTGCTGTTTTTTGTTTCACCTCTTTCACACTGACAAAACATTTCCCTTTGAGGACTTTTTTCATCCAGGGAAACAAACAAACAAAAAAAGTCATTCAGGGCAAGACCAGGTGAATAGGGAGGGTAGGATACAGTTTTTGGTCAAAAACTGCTGAACACTCCTTGTTGTGTGGGCAGGTGCCCTCATAAGTCACCCATCATGAAATGGGCAAACGCATTGAGAGAATCTCAAAACAAATTCACTGAAGCTGAATGCAGCCTCTCACAACATTAGCTGGTACACCAATGCTGATGGTTTCCTAGAACACTTATCTGATGGGGGAAGCCTGTACTACCAGGGATTCATCCTCCAAAAGATAATTCTGGGTTTTTTTTTAGGGGTCCCCCCCCATATGACTTTTACTCTCTAGTACCTATCAAAATGTCTGGCATAAATTCATCATTTGCTGTACTAAAATACACAGACACACGTTCGTCTATTTATATTCTACTTAGGTTTATATACTATATTCATTTATATTCATCTATGTTTATATACAAGAGGAACAAGCTCTCTCTACCTAGACATCTCCAGGTGGATACTCTAGACCACCTGAAACCACGGCCCTACACTGACTCTATCTCCCCTCCTGCCCTCACACCTGCTCCTCCTCCCTCTGGTTCCCTCTCTCAGTTGTTCCCATTGCTCTCCCAATCCCACAGACTAAAATCCTGAAACTCACTGTTAACCTCTCCAATCACTAAGTCCTGTAGATTCAATTTCTAAGAATAGTCTTAATTTTTTCCTCTCCTTTCATTCTCACTGCCACCCCCTTAGCTCAAGTACTTATCATATTTCCCTGGGACTACTACAAAATCCTCCTTCAATGACTGGCCTGTGTCTTTAGCCTTGCCTTTCTCTGTCTACCTGCTAACGAAGGCCTTCTGGAATCTGATGACAACAATCTCCTACTTAGCATCCTATGCTGGCTCTCACTGTCTGGCTCTACCCATCTCCTCTGCCTCATTTCCAGCCCTCATTCCTTCATAATTTTGCTCCAGCTAAAACTTCTGAGGTCACATTATTTTATTTCATGCCTTAATGTTTTTGCCCATAATGTTCTCTCTACCTAGAAAGTCCTTCCACCTTTCACCTACCAGATTCCCTTACCTTTCAAGCCCAGTACAGATGTCACTTCCTACAGAAGGCAAATTCTCTGTCCTCTGTGCTATCTTTGTACCCAACACACTTCCTTTCCACCTCACCCACTGGACTGTAAGCCATTTCTATGTGGTTTCTGGGGCCTATCACAGTATCTGGCATAGTGAATGCTCAGTCATTACCGACCTTGTGAGTGAAGTAAACGACACTGTGCCACACTACTCATGAACTGGGGTGCTTCGTGGTTTAATGTAAGACCTTGGGTTTTCCTTTCAATCAGTTTACACATGTCACTTCATTATTAAATCTCTAATTCAGCTCTTTGATTCAAAGGACTCAAGGGTTCCACTGTCCATAAAAGCAAAACTCTTTGCTCAAACAACATGACTTATGCTGAACACCTGTTTTCCACCTGGAAGCCTGGGATCTGGATACCCCACCCTTCTCTTGGAAACTCATACAGAATTTCCTGGGCTCTACAATTGACTAAAGTCAAGGTTAGTGAGTGCAAGATGTGGAAGTTCTTCGTGGAGAACTACAAAGATTTCAGGCCATAAGTAACTCTGGGGGGCAGCCTAACTATTCTCATTTGTAGTGTGAGCGGAGAGCAACTGTGCTAGGGTCGCCACTGGACTCCACGAGGGCACTCCCATTTTTTGGTAGAATTTGAAACACAGCAGCATACCTGAAAGACTGTTTAATTCACTCCTACTTGTTTTCACCTCATTTAATAGCTGATCTCTCTCTTGCTTGATGTCCTTCACCGCCCGGAGCCGCTCAGAGCCTGCATTCACCAGTTTCACCTTTTCCAGCTCTAGGTCACTCACTCTGGCCTCAAGCTCCCGGATCTTGGCATCTTTTTTATCTTTTAAAATCTAAATATATGGATGAATACAGAGAATAGAGAAAGAAGTAAAAACATCACAAATGCAAATAGTTACAACTGAGGTCATATTAGTATTCCATCTGTATGTAGTGTCTTTTCATTATTTCTCAAGACATTACATTTGTTTTGTTTTGTTTTGTTTTTGAGTTAGAGTCTCACTGTTGCCCAGCCTGGAGTGCAGTGGAACACTCACTGCCCCCGCAGCCTCGACCTGCTGGACTCAGGTGATTCTTCCATCTCAGCCTCCCAAGTAGCTGGAACCACAGGTGTGCACCACCATGCCCAGCTCATTTTTTTAATTTATTGTAGTGATGAGGTCTCTCCAAGTTGCCCAAGCTGGTCTTGAACCCCTGGACTCAGGCAATCCTCTTGCCTCGGCCTTCCAAAGTGCTGGGATTACAGGCATGAGCCACAGTGCCCAGCTTACATTTGTATTTTATTATAAAGCATTCATAGTAAGTGGGAAGAAATAATTCACCTTTTTTTAACCTTAGATGTCAATCTCTAGTATCACTTGCTACAATCCTTCATTATTTCTATTCTGTCTTCATTCACTCAAATATACTGAGCACTTACTTTGTGGCAGGCACGATCTTACATGCTGGGGATACAGAAGCAGGGCCACAACTAGGCTGAGTTGAGCAACTAGGCTAGTCCTTGCCCTGAATAGCAGTCAACACAACAATGTCTCTGTCCTCCTCTAGTGAGAGCAGACAGACAACAAACACATAACTAAAATGTCAGGTAAAAGAAGTGACAAGAAGAATAAAGAAAGGTGAAGGAGTAAATAATAAGTGCCAGGGAGGATGCTCCCTGACAGAAGCTGGTGTGTGGGAGTGAGTACAGCAGGCCGGACTGCTCTTCGTGGACAGGCGGCTTACGAGCCTGGCCCTTGGCTGGCGTCTGGGACCCACGACCCTAACAGATGAGAGCAGCTTGCTGTGCCTAAGCTGTTTGTGCAAACAATGTGGTTTAGGCTGAATATCTCCTTTCCTTCTGGGAGCCTGGAATCCAGATTCCTGCCAGGCAGGTGGTGCCTATGTGACCATGGCCCAAAATAGAAACTCGGCACCGAGTCTGTAAGATGCTTCTCTGGCTGGCAGCACTCGACAGGTGTTGCCCCAGTTCCTTGCTGGGAGAGCTAAGCACGTCCTGTGGCATGCTCAGCTACTTGGAAGGCTGAGACAGAAGGATCACCTGAGCCCAGCAGGTCGAGCCTGCGGTGGCTGTGAGCTTGCCACTGCACTCTAGCTGGGCGACAGAGTGAGACTTCAACTCAAATTGCTTTCTTTGGTGATCAGATTATCTCCCCAACCAAATTAAGGCCTAATGGCCTCAAGTATTACATTGACCAATGCAGCTGGACTATACAATGCAGTTTAAATGCAGAAACCAAAGCTATACTTGAAATGTAATCTGTGACAAGCTGTGAGCTGTCCAAAAGGGCGGGTGGGGAGCTCCAGTTTGTCTGACTGCCCTGTGATGGGCCTACGCAGTAAAGACCCTAAACTGGGCTGCTGACCCCTGCCTGGCCACTCCCGGCAACTGCCACACTAAAGCCAGTCGGCTCCTGGAGCAAAGGTAGAAAGGGCTTCCCCAAGGGAACCCAACATGTCCTGGGCACGTGCTGCCCCTGCTCCACCTCTCAGGACCAGCTGATGGACACTTAGTGCTTCCTTAGTCTTAGCAGGGTCCAGCTTTGAGGACCCACAGCTATGGGGAAAGGTCACCCTGCTTCTCTGGTGTCAGTGTGTGCAACACCCAGCCTAAAGAGGTGACAGAAACCCGGAGAGAAAGCATACCTCAGGGCTACGATTTCCCCTTTTCCCCTCATTGGCTTGTGGAGGGACGTGGAGGTGGCACTAAAGCTCGAGTTTATAACTCACCTCCTTTGTGCCTGTGTGGCATCTTCTCACCTAGGACTCGTTCCCTGAGGCTGCCCCAGCTCCATGTGTAGGAACTGGACATGAGCTTTACTTTCTGATCCACTTTTGCATACTGACACCAGATTAATCCACTTCCAACACTGCCTTTCTCATGTCACCTCTCCCCTCCACCCCTAAGCCTTTGACGGCTCCAGCACCATCTTGAGGCCACACTGCAGATGGAGCTTCTTCTCCTTGCCTGTAAGGCCTGCCTTCCTCCTCTGCACCTAGTTTTTGCCCTTTTCAGGTTCCCACGGCTCCCTGAGCCTTCACTGGCCACTCTAGTCATGGTGGTCCACACTCCCCTGGAGTACTAACTCAGATCTTGACATATGCTTTCTGGACCAGCAGTATCAGCACCATCTGGGAACTTTTCAGCAACACCATCCTAGAATTACTAAATCAGAAACTCTGAGCGTGGGCCCAGCAGTCTGCTTTTCACAAGCCCTCCAAGGGATTCTGGTTCTTGGTGAGAACCACTGCACGGTAATACTCACACTGTCTGGGATCAAACCCCAAGACAGTACTGCTTTCCAGTAAGTTATTTAATTTCCCTGTGTCACAGTTTCTCATCTGTGAAACAAGATCATAATAGTGCCTCCCTCAACAGGTTTTTGTGAGGGTTAAACTGATTTAATTTTTAGAGTGTAAGGATAGGATTCTCAGCTGGCACGATGGCTTACACTTGTAATCCCAGCAATTTGGAAGGCCGAGGTGGAAGAACTGCCTCAGCCTGGGAGTTCAAGATCAGCCTGGGCAACATAGTGAGACCTTGTCTCCACAAAAAAAAAAAAGAAAGAAAAAAAGGCCAGGTGTGGTGGTGTACGCCTATAGTCCCAGCTACTTGGGAGGCTGAGGCAGAAGGACTGCCTGAGCCCAGGAGGTCAATGCTGGTGTGACCTATGATCATGTAACTGCACTTCAGTCTGGACAACAAAGTGAGACCCCAAACTCAAAAAAAAAAAAGAATAAGATTGTCCCATTTGTACCCTTAACAACACCAGCAATCTATCTCCTCAGGGAAGGTACAACCATTCTTCCTTCTCTCATACAAACCTGTCCTAAAATTTTCATTGTTGGGTTGGTCATTGAGAATCCTTTCTGTGTCTCTTTCATGGTAAATTTGGCCATTTAAAAATATATACTCAAGTAAAAACTTAAGCAATAGAAAATTATAATTTTTTATGCAATGACCTTGCTTATTCCCATAAGATGGTTAATTATCTATGACTGGCCCTAATTTGTTTTCTTTGTTTATTTCTTTATTTTATGAGTTGGAGTCTCACTCTGCCACCCAGGCTGGAGTGTAGTAGCATGATCACAGCACACTGCAATCTCAACCTCCTGGGCTCAGGAGATCTTTCTGCTTCAGCCTCCCAAGTAGCTGGGACTACAGGGATGTTCCATCATGACTGGCTCATTTACTGGCTCTATTTTTAGAATGAGAAAACTGAGGCATCTAAAGTATATGTGATATGTCTCCTAATACTCACCAAGTCGGAGATAAGGGTGATATAAAGCCTAGGAAATCAAAGTTTTCAAAAACTCCACTTAATCATTTTAAATTTTGATAAATATTTACTGAGCACCTTCTGGATGCAAGGAACAAAGACATGGGGCAGGGGTACAAAGATTAATAAGATGTATACCCTGCAATTTTGTAGGTAAAATGGATAGTGCTATGTAAGCACACACACATACACTGCAATATAGAACATGACCCAGGTTTTAACAGGAACAAATAAAGTATGATCAAGTTAGGAAGGGGAACAGAATGAGGAAAAGAAATAATGTTTACTAAGCATCTTACACAGTCCAGGGACTAGTCTCAGTCCCTGATATACATTTTCTGATTTAAGCCTCCCAGCAAACCAGTAAGGTTGTTGGAGGGTTTTGTTTTGTTTGTTTTGGGTTTTGCTTTGCTTAACAGATACAGAAGCCAAGTTTCGGCAAACAGTCCAATGTTTTACAGTTAATGAGTGGCAACAGATGAGGTTCAAATTCAGGTCTGTCTAGAGAGGGAAACAATACTTTAAACTGTGGGATTGCTGGGCACAGTGGCTCATGCCTATAACCTTAGCACTTTGGAAGGCCAAGGTGAGAGAACTGCCTGAGCCCATGAGTTTGAGACCAACCTGGGCAAATTGACAAGACCTCATCTTTACAATAAATAAAAAATTAGCTGAGTGTAGTGGCACACGCCTGTGGTTCCAGCTACTTGGAAAGCTGAGACGGAAGGATTGCCTGAGCCCAGCAGGTCGAGGCTACGGTGGCTGTGAGCGTCCCACTGCACTCCAGCCTGGGCGACAGAATGAGACTCCTACTCAAAAAATAGAAAACAAAAATAAACTGTGGGATCACGAAGAAGATGGACTTTCTGATTTTTTTCTTCTTTTGTACCCATGATTTTGAACCATTTTGGGGTCATCCACTCCTTCTGGAATTTGATAAATGTATCCTTTCTAACAAAAATGCACATTGGCACACAGACACAAATACTTTCAAACAATTTCAGAGTGCCCACAGATGCCAAGAACCCTCTTTCAGTAAGTTGGGTCAGAACTGCTCATGAGAAAAAAAGATATTTCAGAAGCGAAACCTCTGAAAACCTCTACGGACCTTAAATTCCTGCAGCTCCAGCCTCCTGTCATTGATCTCTTTCTCCAGCTGGGCCTTTTCGACTTGCATGGCACCAGCCGTTCGCCCATGCTGACCCACCAGCTGCGTCATGTTTTCGATCTGCTGTCGCAGAATCTCGATCACCTTGTCCTTCTCCACCATCTGCAGCTTGAAGGCCTCACACTCCGTCTGCATGTTTCTCAGGTGATCTCCTTCCGTTTTCAAGTGCTGCAACTCCTGCAACTTCAAGTCCACCCGGGCACGGAGCTTTGTGATCTCGGCATTGGTGGCCTCAATGGCTCTCTCTTTCTCCTGCAGAGAGGATGTCAGGTCTGACACTGTCCTCTCTGAGCTCTCCAGGGTCATCTTCTTGGCTGTCAACTCTTCTACTACTTTGCGGAGCATCTCTTTGGTGGATTCAAGTTGAGCAGTCAAAGAGGACACTTTCTCTAGACTTTCATTCTTCCCCTGAATTGCCGCCATCTGATTGTTAAAGAAAAGTTTCATCGATTTGGGAGGGTCAGTACAGGCAAGAGATACAAGTTAACTCAAAAGCATGAAATCATGAATTGGATAATGTCTAGTTCGATTAACTCAAAGCACTGGGTTGTCAGAACTGCAACTGTGCTGGAGACTGAAATGTGCTAATTAGATCAAGGTGGAGAGACATTAGTTAAATAAGAATGCTCCTCCATAGTGCTTTTCTAGGATGTGAGCTTGGGAAGTTTTCCCTGAGGATGTTTCCCATACCCATTTAGATTAAGATAACCCTGGCAGTAGGGGGAAAGGATGGTGGGATTGATAACTACACTTACCTTTTCTTTCTCTCACACCTTCCCCTAATTCTAGCTCTAAGGACAAAAAATGCATAATGGCTTTGATCTAACACATATTCACACCCTCTGTCATTGCCTGGAAAGACGAAGATTCTAACTTCCAGCTGCTCCTCTCAACTTTCTTCTTGCCCTGGTTAATGGTGTCACCTGGGTCTATAGCCAAGCCTCCTCCCTTGCTTTGCTCTCAGGAGGTTACCCTCTCATAGGGTGCTTCCTATGTCCCTGCAGCAGTAACTGGCATTGGAAACACATCTTCCCAGCATGGAAGGTATGCTGCTTTCAGTAAGCCGTCCACATGCTGCTAGTGGTGCGTGGGACAGAGTGTACTATGAGTCTCAATCAGTGTTGGGAGAGGAGGAAAAAAATATTTGAGGGGGTAGAAAAACAAAAACAGTTGTTAGAAACCTTCAAGCCCGGATGGGCTCGGTGGCTCAGCCTATGATCCCAGCGCTTTGGGAGGCTGAGGTGAGTGGATTGTCTGAGCCAGCGGGTTCGAGACCCGCCTGGGCAACCTGGCGAGACCTCATCTCTACAATAAATCAAAAAAATCAGCCAGGCGTAGTAGCGTGCGCCTGTAGTTCCAGCTACTTGGAAGGCTGAGGCGGAAGGATCGCCGGAGCCCAGCAGGTCGACGCTGCAGTGGCCAGGAGCGGCTATTCAAGTCTGGTTGACAGAGTGAGACTCCAACTCAAAAAAAAAAAAAAAAGAAAAGAAACCTTCAACTCTGCTGCTCCTCCAATTTCCCAATAGTTTGATGCTTTTCTGCAGCAGAAGCAAGCAATTCTTAAGCTACAAATTTTTACGTAAAAATGAAAAGGCAATTAATTGGATGAGAGCCCAGTTTTTCAACAATGTACAAACAAGATAAAACAACACATTTAATTTAATGAGCAGTCAAAACTATAGAAAGAAATACCATGTTTTTATACATGGCTCACGAAAGCTACCGCTCTATGTCAGGCCCATATGCATCAAATAGACATGAGACACATTTCCCCAGGAGGCCCCTGGCGACAGTCTGGCCCTGGGGCCCTAACCTGCCGCTCCATCTGGCCCTGGCACTCGCTCTTCATGGCCTTGAGCAGCGCTTCCAGGCGCTGCACCTCCATGTTGCGGTCATCCAGCTCCCGGCGCAGGTGGTCGATGGTGATGCTGTTGCCCGTGTCTCGGTCCCACAGACGTTTGTTCTGCTCCTTCTCCAAGCTCAGTTCCTTCTCTCTCTTGTGCAGATCAGCCTCAAAGAAGCAAGAAAGGCTTTTTTTCCTCCCTACTATTAAACAATTCAGGCAAACCTCTCACTTGCTTTATATTATCATTGGAGTTTTTATCTGAGTTGACAAACCTTTGATTTTGGAATCTGATTCCTTCCTAACGGCTTAAGAGCAATTGTTTCCTAGAAAAGCAAATTAATATCTTACTTACTTAAAATTTTTAGCATCACAAGCCAATCTCAAGAAACTAGGCCTCAAATAATATATAATGGAAAGGAAAATACAGTCAGATTTTAACAATCACACTGTTTTTAAGTCTTGAATTTTCTAACAGAGACCTTACGCTTCACATCAAGTGTGCTCCTGTAATAAAGACATGCTCAAAAGCTTAAAAGAATCATGACAGTAATTCAGTACGCAGCTTCAAAAATGGCAGGACAGTGGCTGGTACTGGGATTGAAGTAGCATCTGGGCTGTGAATAAAATTACCTCCCTCTTCAGACATGTAAAACAAATATACAGTGCTTACTACGAGCAAAAACTATAGTCGGAGTAGGAAAAATAAAGATTCACTGGCCTTCAAATGACTTATCACCCAAGGCAAACTTTATAGACACTAATACCTGGAAGTAGTTTTTTCATTAAAGGGACAGAGAAAAGAAATAGCAGAGAGAATCTCACTTAGGGGACTGAAATGTTTCAGAGAGGCATTTGAGTTGAACCCTGAAATGCAGAGATGAGGAAGAAGGGACAGGAAAGGGGCTTGTGCCATTGCTTGGGGCACGCAGAGAGAAAGCACTGGAAAGGCAAGCCGGGGGTGACTGTGAGCAGTCTTGAAAGGGAGGGAGTCTAACTTTACGGGGAAAGTAATCTTTGAGTCAAAGAGTCACACATCAGAACTACATTTTAGAGAGAGAAATATGGTGATACTTTCCTGGAAGGCGTCAGGAGGGGAGAACGTGGAGTCAGGAACTCTAGCAAGGAGTTTGCATATACAGGTGAGGGGTCATGAAGGCTTCAACGAGGGCTGGGGTGGCAGGAATGAAAAGGGAGGCTGGGCTTGAGGAGCCTTCAGATGCTTACTCTCCAAGGTTTCCAAATGAGACTTGAGAATGTTGGGAAAGCAGGCAAGCAGTTAGGCGAAGCAGTGAAGAATCATGCCAAGGTCAAGCGTGCCTCTACACAGCTGCCAGTTCTCCCTTTACCAGCTCGTCAAGCCCTAGTCAGCCTGCAAAGAACAGCTTTACCAGCAAAGAGCACCATACCCTAGCTAGGGCTGGGCAGGCAGAGAAATGATTCTCCTGCACCACTAATACCACACAAATGTTTTCTTCCCTACATTTCTCACTGAAGCTTCTCTATCAGAGGACAGAGCTGCTTCACTATTATCACAATCCTATTTTCTTTTTTAAAAATTCCACCTAAACTTCCATGCAAAATTTCTACACACACAATTTGTATGTGCTTTGAATGTGATTTGGCTTTATAGTAAACATGTAATATTACTTCAGTTTTAGTAGAATACGGTATTTGAAAGACTGTGGCTGAAGATCCTTTGGCTAATACCATAAACAACTCTGCTTAAGAAAAAAATTATATTTTATGTGCAAAACTTGAATAGTGTCTACAATATTCTATTGTGTGTATGCACAAATATTTTACAAATTTGTAATTTTATAAAGGAAACACATTTTCTGAAATATTTTGGTGAAAGACTTCCCAGAGTTAATCTCATTCATATTTTAGAGCAGAATCTTACCAGCAGCTTTTGAAGCTGATCATCCAAATTTCCAGATTCCTGACTGAACTGATCACGCTCTGTCCGGGCTTCGGTTAGCTCCGAGTTGGCGAGGACTAACTGCTTCTCCAGCTCTTCTATCTGAAAGGAAAGCACACATCGAACCGTCTGATTATACCATTGGGTATATGACATAAATTCAGTCTTGCAAAACAAGTGATATCACTTTGGGGGCAAAAATAAAAGTGCATTGTGATGTGTTTTATAAAGCTTTCTAACCTTAGTATATATGTTGAATTAATTAACCAAAATTAAATATTTGGTGCTGTTGGGTTTGTGCATAGTCAGTAATATATCTCTTTCTTACTTTCATAATATTCAAAATGTGCCGGGCTCGGTGGCTCAGCCTGTAATCCCACGCTTTGGGAGGCTGAGGTGAGTGGATTGCCTGAGCCCGCGGGTTCGAGACCCGCCTGGGCAACTTGGCAAGACCTCATCTCCACAATAAATCAAAAATTAGCCGGGCATGGTATCGCACGCCTGTAGTTCCAGCTACTTGGA